>JAWKAU010000213.1:0-214000 GCA_033398695.1 Orobanche coerulescens
TACTCAGCGTACTCGAATGCTAAAATATTTGAGTCAGACTCAATACAAATAAAAGAGACTCCAAGAATCTCAACGCATAATATCATTGTTTCTCGACCACTTCGTGATGGTCTTCTGTCGCTCCTCTTGATCGCATAACCTGGAATCATATAATACATGTCCACTCCCAAAAGGGGATTAGCAACTGAAATTTTGCTAGTACAAGTATGGTGAATACATGATGTAAATTTTATAGTGTCAACAATCGAGACCGTCTCAAGACCCATTATACTTATCACAATCAATCATTCATAATGTAAAATGGTTCGCCACGGGAACACATGTCAAATAAATGAGATAAGTTTCATAAAAGAAATGTAAAAATTCGAGAGACCTTTTTAAGTTTAAAAAACAGTTCAAAAGAAAGCTATTGTAGTTGGAAATGTACCTTAAATAAAATTTTAAAGATAATAAGGTTCTCGAGTGGTTTTACAAAATGAGAAATCATTCCGAGTTTGTCTCTGAGTAATACATTCAAAAAACTGAGGGTCTCCGACACAAATTAACATTTCTTCTTCAAAATTCTTTCGGAGTCCTTGGTCCAGAATTCATTAACCTCATCCCAAAATCATTAGGGTCATTGACCCATTTTCAATATAAAAATCCATCGACGATTATCCATATTTCTACCAAAGCTACGAAAACCCTCCGAGGCCTCATCATACCATTCTCTAGATGGACAATTGATTCATAATACACATATTTTAAAAAGGGTCTTTCAAAATATTTTATACATTTCGTATCAGTGTTTCAGTGATCATTCGGTCACACAAGTATTCTTTGAGCATGCTAGGAGCCGCACATTGACATGCATCGTACAACGACATTCAATATCTGTCATTGGTCGTCCCATGACTACCATGTCACCGTGCTGACGTCACTTCACCACGAGAGCCACCCCATGAATTCCCGCATCAAGCAACATCGTCGTTCACCTTCTAACAAAAGCCGCTCATTACAGCATACAAGACCAAACGACACTCCCCGCCCTCCTCAAGTTTGGATACGACTTACCACACAAACAAACAATCACGTTGTTCACAACACAAAATGACAATAATTAAATAAATAAATATACATCACATATTATCCACAAATACACAAAAGTTCCAAACACGGATAACAAATCTTCAATCAATAAGATTTTCAAAACATCATTTATCATATATTCGTAATCATTATCGTAGTAATCTACAAACGCCAAATAATGCCATCCCACAAGTTTAAGCTAGTACATTTATATATATTTCGAACTAAACACGGGCGCAATTTATAGAGGTCGATAAAATGAACTAGAGAAATCCAAGTATATATAAAAACAAACATATACCATTGCTATATTATGAAATATAGATCATATAAACATCGACACTTGCCGAAGTCACGACCAAATCCATGAAAATAGCCTCCTCAATTGATTCCCAGGCCTTCTGGTCCTCTAAGACATGTAACAACATACCAAAATCAATCCTCACATAATCTAACTTAGAATACCACAAAATCCAACTCAAAGCCTTCTTAAACATTTCATTAAGCACCTTATGTGTGATGAACATAATAATTCTCAATAAATCGCACTTAAATTCTATGAAATCCCAATACAAATCAACAATACCAGATCCAAGCTATGATTTCCTGTTTAATTCAACTAAATATCTCATGCCCATAAACTACATACTAATTAAACGAACTAAGGTTGGAACCCCTACCTTAAAATCCTACAGATCTTTAAAATCCAAAGGTAAAACTCTTCAAATTCGGCTTCTATAATCATATGATATTGTAATATCACAAATAATTGATGTTCTAATGCTCTAAAATCGACCAAAAGTGGTTTGAGTTTGGAGGCTTTGCGAAGAAGGTGAGAGCGATTGGGAAAATAATGTAAAGACGCAGAAACTTGGTCTTATATACGCCCGCTGCAAACCTATTGTAATATTCGTACTTTTCTACTTTTGGTAATTTTCACTTTTAGTGCTTTTTCATTTTTGGCAACTCGCTTGTGAATATTTTGATATTCTGAAACTATATCATTCTGCACTTTTTGCTATTTGAATGAGTTTCGAGGCCGTTTTAATTGAATCTGTGAGATATTGCGACTTTTCAGCAATTAGGTTCGATTTTGGTAAATCTTGATTGTGTAACACCCCGAGATATTCGGAATAATTACAACGCCGTAAACCCTTTTGGTAAGGATTTACAAGGCTAAATAAAAGAAATGCAAATATAATTCAACCTTACAACTGAAATTCAAAATACAGAACTGGTTCAACTGATCCGAAGAGTTTACTTATACAACCATATCGAAAATGACATTATTAAAACACACGTACTCGAGTACTAAAGTGAACCAAAAAGGCAAATCACAATAACAATAGACATCAACCACATCACTGAGCTATTTCATCGTCCTGTCGGTACTGTGGTTGCTTCCCCGCTCCTCGGCTACCTGAACATCAAAACAATGTCCACCCCCGAAGGGTTAGCAAAATAATGCTAGTACAAGTATCATAATACATAAATCATCAGTGCATCAGAAAACATGCAAACGGACTTCCGTCATCGGAATCTAACGATGTGAATCCTCACGATTCCATCAACACAATACAGGGTAATCCAGCGATCCAGCGCCCTTGGTATAGATCCCCATGATGATCCCGTCGGACCAACACATGGTGGAAAACCCATCCAGCGATCCAGCTTCTCAAAGATAGATCCCCATGATGATCCCGTCGACTAACGCATGGTGGACATTCGATCCAGCCTCAAAGATAGATCCTCATGACCCCCTCAGATCATTTATATCATAAACCAATCAATTATGCATACATATATGCATTTCAATTTGTTCATCAATACGAACAATTAACAACGAATACCACGAGAAATTAAAGAAATAAATCTCATATTCGACAACATGAACAAAACCATATGCATGATCAAAGTTCCAATATAAATCAAACTCAACATATGATACTTACCTCAAAAATGGCAAGAATGGAAATACTCCAACAAATGACACGCGTCCGTATATCACCGCCCCTCGATCGTCCCCTATGCAAGGCTCGGACATAAGAGAAAAAAAATAAAGAATTCCTCACACGTCGTATGAATGTCTAACAATCCGGTTTACGGCCGCAAGTTCTAAAAATGAATTCTGCATGAACGACTTAGCGTGCGCTACATACTCTACGTAACGTGCGCTAGGCTTCGCTCGCTAACGCATTTAATTGACCAAGTTTAGCGACGCTTAGCCGTATCGACAGCCCTCTCTCAATACCGATCGCTTCGCTCGATGACGTAACGTACGTTACGTCCCCAACGTAGCGTACGTTACTCATTCCCGATAGCTCACGTTAATATATCATTTTAGCGTGCGCTAACCGTGCATGGCAGTCACTACTGGGTAAAAACTGGATAAAAACTCATGAATCTTCAGTGATAATACATGTCATCTCCGTGCATATCATGCTCATACAGTTTGTGAAAGATATCTACGGATTAAACGACTACAAGATACAAGGGTACGTATTATCATCAAAATTCATCTTGATCTCGAGAAAGTATCCTAAGTTCCTTTCGTCCTACGTTCCAAAACGCATGATTCCAATGTGTAACTTGATAATCTCCACCTACTGGTCATAATCGGTTTGAAGATACATAAATATGCTTAGGAGTCCATATACTAAAAAGGTTCAATGGATTATACGGTGAATAAGTGCCGAAACATCAAAAATATCCTTCTAACACATGATGTTCGACTACTAACGAATTTAACTGACTAGATAATCATGATCAAAACATCTTTCATACTAGTACTTAATATTGGTTAAGAATCACCTACCTCAAAGTAGTGAAGAGCAAGGAGGAACTCGAAGCAATCCAACGCCGAAGGCTTGAACACCAATCTCCAATGATCTATAATCTTCAACTCGAGCTAGGATGCTGATATGAAGGGTTTAGGATGAAGAGAGTAATTCTCTAAGTATAAGGATTCAGATGTGGGAAGTGAAAAGACTGAAAATACGAAAAGGATGCTGTCCTATTTATTGAAAGTGGTTATTAGCGCGCGCTAGTCCATATTCATAGCGTGCGCTAACGGCTTACTGACTTCACTGTACTCAGCGTTTAGCGTGCGCTATCCTCATATGAGTAGCGTGCGCTAACGCGTTGACTTGGCTTTTCCCGAAAGCCGTCCAGGTTCATCCCGACATAATCCGACCAAGATCCCCGGCCTGATCTCACCTACCAACACGTCTCAATCATATTGACCATGTATAGCGTGCGCTAAGGTTCCTTCACAGCGTGCGCTATGAATCCAAGTTAGCGTACGCTACACTGAGTCGATAGCGTGCGATACATATGCAGAATCACAATTTTAAATCATATTCATGAAATCATACACTCAACAACACCGGATTATGAAATACGGAGAATAATACTCAGATCAAAATGCAACAATTACAATATCACAAGTTCCAAATACATAGCAGAAATCTCGGGTATTACATCCTTCCTCCCTAAAAAGAAGTTTCGTCCCAAAACTTAAGATGAAAACAACTCTGGATATCTAGCCTTCATACTGTCCTCCGTTTCCCAAGTGGCCTCTTCAGCTCCATGTCGTGACCATTGTACTTTAACCAAGTGTATTGGTTTATTCCTCAATTGTTTGATCCGACTCTCAAGTATCTTGATTGGTTTCTCTTCGAAGGTACCGTCATTAGCTATCTCGATCTCGTCGAAATCAATGACGTGACTGGGGTCTGTACTTCCGCAATTGGGATACGTGAAACACACTGTGAACGTGACTCAGCGATGGCGGTAAGGCCAACCTGTATGCTAAATCCCCAACTCTCTCGAGGATCTCAAATGGCCCGATATATCTCGGACTTAGCTTACCTTTCCTCCCAAAACGGAAAATTCCTCATGTAGGAGACACCTTCAATAGTACGTGGTCCCCAATGTCGAACTCTAGAGGGCGACGATGTACGTCTGCATAAGACTTCGTCGACTCTGGGCAGTCAACAGTCTCTCTCGAACCAAAGCTATCTTCTCTTGAGTCTGAACTATCAATTCCGGTTCCGTCCCGATCAAATCCGAAGAATCATCCCAGCACAGGGGTGATCGGCATCTTCTCCCGTACAAAGCTTCAAATGGTGCCATCTTAATAGAAGCATGCCAACTATTATTGTATGTGAATTCAATCAACGGCAAATGAACTTCCTAATCTGTTGAGCAATCCAAAGCACAAGCTCTGAGCATGTCTTCTACTGTTTGTATAGTCCTCTCGGACTGACCGTCCGTCTGAGGATGATAAGCCGTGCTAAAGTTGAGCTCAGTCCCCAAAGCCCTGTGAACTGCCTTCCAGAAGTGCGACACGAAGCGACCATCTTGATCTGAAATAATGGTCTTCGGCGTCCCATGCAATCTGACTACCTCTGCAATGAATACTCGCGCCAATCTCTCGGGTCCCCAAGTATCTTTAATTCCTAGGAAATGAGCCGACTTGGTTAGTCGATCAACTACAACCCAAATCATGTTCATTCCCGTATTAGTCCTTGGCATACTGGTGATGAAATCCATCGAGATATCCTCCCACTTCCACTGTGGATCTAAGCGGCTTTAACATTCCGCAGTGTCGCCGATGTTCAATCTTAACTCACGACAAGTCAAACACTTTGAAATGTATTCGCTACGCCCTTCTTCATATTCCCCACCGAAGTTTTGTTTTAGATCCTTATACATCTTACTCCCGCCCGGTGAATAGAATAAGGCGCGCTATGAGCTTCCTTCGTAATTGTCCGTCTCAAATCATCAAGACGGAACGCAAAGTCGACTCAAATCTCGTAACTCCATCATCTTGTATCACGAATCCTGGGCCTTTCCTTTCTTTACTTCGCCACATAATCAAGGATCGAGAATCGCTCAACCGCTTAGATTTGATCTCTCGACTAGTGATGAAGCCGGCCCATCACAAATAGTTGCCTCGATTCCCGGTGCCCATACTTCAATCCCTTCGCGGATCGGTTCCGTTGAATGCCGGTTTGGGATGTAAGTGCTTCCAACACTCAAGAGAAACAGTTTACGGCTCAATGCATCGGCTACTACGTTTGCTTTACCGGATGATAGAGAATCTCCAAGTCGTAATCCTTGATCAATTCCACCACCTTCTCTCGCCTCATGTTTAATTCTTTCTCGTCAAGATGTACTTGAGGCTCTTATGATCTGTAAAGATCTGACAATGAGTGCCGTACAAATAATGTCTCCAAATTTTCAATGCAAAGACTACAGCTGCTAGCTCCAGGTCATGAGTCGGGTAATTAACCTCGTACGGTTTTAACTGCCGAGAAGCATAGGCAATCACCTTATCCTTTTGCATCAACACACATCCCAAACCCTGATTTGAAGCGTCGCTATATACCATGAATCCATCAGTCCCATCTGGTAACGCTAATATAGGTGCTGTCGTCAGTCTCTTCTTAAGCTCATCAAAACTAGCCTGGCATTTCTCATCCCACGTGAAATTTTGAGTTTTCTGTAACAGCTGAGTGAGCGGACGAGCAATTTTGGAAAATCCCTCTACAAAACGGCGATAATATCCAGCAATTCCTAAGAAACTCCAGACTTCTTTCACGTTATTAGGAACTTCCCATTCCAAAATTGCTTCGACTTTCTTCGGGTCCACCTGAACTCCGTCAGCTGATATCACATGCCCAAGGAAAGTTACTTCCCTAAGCCAGAACCCGCATTTGGAAAGCTTTGCATACAGCTGTTCCTTCCTCAAGGTGCTCAAAACCACACGCAAATGTTCGGCATGCTCCTCTGTGTCCTTCGAATATATCAAGATGTCATCAATGAAGACGACCACAAATTTATCCAAGTATTCTAAGAATACCCGATTCATCAATTGCATGAATACCGCAGGAGCATTGGTAAGTCCAAATGGCATCACTACAAATTCATAATGCCCGTAACGGGATCTGAAAGCAGATTTCGGTATATCCGATTCCTTAATTCTCAACTGATGGTATCCTGATCGCAAGTCAATCTTCGAGAACACCCTTGCTCCTTGTAGTTGATCAAACAAGTCGTCGATCCGAGGTACAGGATACTTATTCTTGATTGTCACTTTGTTGAGCTCCCTGTAATCAATACATAATCGGAGGGATCCGTCTTTCTTCCGGACAAAGAGAACGGGCGCTCCCCAAGGAGAAATGCTAGGTTGAATATAACCCTTCTGTAACAATTCCTCCAGTTGCTTCTTTAGTTCATACATCTCGGTTGGCGCCATGCGGTATGGTTCTCTGGAAATAGGAGCGGCTCCAGGCTCTAATTCGATAGTGAACTCCACTTCTCTCTGCGGAGGTAACCCAGGTAGTTCGTCAGGAAATACATGTGAGAACTCATTCACAACTGAAATAGATGAGAGCTCTACTCCTTCCTCTTTCCTCATGGCATAGCACCAAAGTCCATGACATCCCTGCTTTAGTAATTTCACGGCTTTCATTGCTTTGATCAATTTTCCCGAGCTTCCCGGTCTCCATCCTCGGAATAAGTGTTCAGATCCGTCATCAGCAATGATAGAAATGACTCTCTTTCGGTAATTCAGAATAGCTCCATAACGGTTGAGCCAATCGTCTCCGAGAATTAAGTCGTCACCATGTATGTCAACTACAATAAGATTTGAGGACCAATCTCTCCCCCCTATAGACACTGGAAAATCTCTAGCTTCTAGGGTTCCCACAATTTTCTCTCCGCTCGGTAATCCCACAACATAAGGTTCACAATCATACAAGCACGAGATTTTCAAACGATTAACACAGTTCAAAGATATAAAAGAATGCGTAGCTCCTGAATCGAATAAGACACTAACTGGTTGCAAAAGGATCTGAATCGTACCTGATGCAACCGCTGTGTTCTGATCGTCTGACTTCTTCATCTCGTAAATACGTGGAGGGACGAACCCAGCGCTAGATGCTTTTCTTTTCCCAACATTCTGCTGTTGGAAACCACTTTGCTGCGTCTGGTTTACACTAGTGTCCTTCGGAACCGGTACAGGAGTGCGAGTGCCAAAAGATCGAGTCGCATTCCCACAAAATGTTGCGCGATGCCCTTCCTGTCCACACTCGAAACAGGTCACAAGCGCAAGCGATCATGTCGAACATGCCGCTTTGCCACGCTTATAACATTTCTTCCTGCGTCAAACAGCTTGGTGCCGCCGGAACTTCTTTCCACCTCGAGAAGGATGTGGAGGCCTCTGGATGAATGAAAGAGGATCGGCCCCGCGAGGCCCACTACTCTTATTCTCCGTGAAGTTGCCACCACTTTCTCGCTTCTTTGCTTAGTTGATTTCTCTCACGCCTCTTTCATATCATGGCGAGTGCTTTGTCCCGATCTTGTCGCAAGGTGGTACATTCAAACCTGACATATCTTGCTGAATTTCCGCTTCATTCGCATGTCGAAATGAAAATCCTCTCCGCCTCGATTCGACCAAGTGGCGCACATAAGTCACCGGTGATTAAAGGTCTTAATCACGTCATCACGTATGCTTCGAATTTTGTGGTGAGAAAAACTCCTGACTCGGGCCTCTCTAACTGGGCGAGGACAATACCACGCTTCCATCATTAATTTGAACTCCGTCCAGTCGACATTATGCTCTTCAGGTCGAATGGCCTCCCACCAGTCGAAAGCCTCCCCCGTCAGAAGATACTGGGCGACCGGAACCTTTCTGTCGTTGGGACAGTTAATCCACGCAAAAATCTTCTCTAACTCCTTCAGCTAGTGATCCCAAGAAAGCGTCTCAGCAGAACCGTCAAATTTCGGAGGATGTAATTTGATCATCTCAGTAAGCTATTTGTCTCCCCGATTATCCACGTTATGCTGCTGTCCCATCGCCGTCTGCATGCGATCCACAACTCGAGCAAACTGGTTTATCTGAGCAACCACCTGCTGAAGCACTCCCGGCACATTAGGATCTGCATTATTATTCGCTGATCCCTGTTGTCCTCCGGAATGGGAATCCGTTCGACTAGCGGTTATCTCCGGGGTAGACACCGAATCCTCCTGTCTCATATTTCCACATCCGCGTCCACGACCACGTCCGCGTCCATGACCTCCTCTCAACATACTGTAAACACAAACACTCAATATCCAGGCGAAACTTTCTAAAAGGAAGTCCATCAATGTTTACAAAACATGAATTAAATAAAACGGTAGTATTTGAGATTAGGAAACTTACAACCACGGTCCACACAACGATGCTGGCTCAGCAGTGATGTTACAAACGACCAATAATCAAATAACGTAAATAGACCCAACTGACCCGACTGCCAAGATATCCATGAATCTTAGCTCCGATACCATATTCTGTAACACCCCGGGATATTCGAAATAATTACAGTGCCGTAAACCCTTTTGGTAAGGATTTACAAGGCTAAATAAAAGAAATGTAAATATAATTCAACCTTACAACTGAAATTCAAAATACAGAACTGGTTCAACTGATCCGAAGAGTTTACTTATACAACCATATCGAAAATGACATTATTAAAACACACGTACTCGAGTACTAAAGTGAACCAAAAAGACAAATCACAATAACAGTAGACATCAACCACATCACTGAGCCATTTCATCGTCCTGTCGGTACTGTGGTTGCTTCCCCGCTCCTCGGCTACCTGAACATCAAAACAATGTCCACCCCCGAAGGGGTTAGCAAAACAATGATAGTACAAGTATCATAATACATAAATCATCAGTGCATCAGAAAACATGCAAACAGACTTCCGTCATCGAAATCCAACGATGTGAACCCTCACGATTCCATCAACACAATACAGGGTAATCCAGCGATCCAGCGCCCTTGGTATAGATCCCCATGATGATCCCGTCGGACCAACACATGGTGGAAAACCCGTCCAGCGATCCAGCGCCCTCAGCATAGATCCCCATGATGATCCCGTCGGACCAACGCATGGTGGACATTCGATCCAGCGCTCTCAGCATAGATCCTCATGACCCCCTCGGATCATTTATATCATAAACCAATCAATTATGCATACATATATGCATTTCAATTTGTTCATCAATACGAACAATTAACAACGAATACCACGAGAAATTAAAGAAATAAATCTCATATTCGACAACATGAACAAAACCATATGCATGATCAAAGTTCCAATATAAATCAAACTCAACATATGATACTTGCCTCGAAAATGGCAAGAATGGAAATACTCCAACAAATGACACGCGTCCGTATATCACCGCCCCTCGATCGTCCCCTATGCAAGGCTCGGACCTAAGAGAAAAAAAATAAAGAATTCCTCACACGTCGTACGAACGTCTAACAATCCGGTTTACGGCCGCAAGTTCTAAAAATGAATTCTGCATGAACGACTTAGCGTGCGCTACGTACTCTACGTAACGTGCGCTAGGCCTGCCTGCTAACGTACGCAATTGACCAAGTTTAGCGTACGCTAGCTGTGTACTGACAGTCCTCTCTGAACAGCCGACTGCCCTGCCTGATGACGTAACGTATGTTACGTCCCCAACGTAGCGTACGTTACTCATTCCCGATAGCGCACGTTAATATATACATTTTAGCGTGCGCTAACCGTGCATGGCAGTCACTACTGGGTAAAAACTGGATAAAAACTCATGAATCTTCAGTGATAATACATGTCATCTCCGTGCATATCATGCTCATACACTTTGTGAAAGATTTCTACGGATTAAATGACTACAAGATACAAGGGTACGTATTATCATCAAAATTCATCTTGATCTCGAGAAAGTATCCTAAGTTCCTTTCGTCCTACGTTCCAAAACGCATGATTCCAATGTGTAAAACATAACAACTTGATAATCTCCACCTACTGGTCATAATCGGTTTGAAGATACATGAATATGCTTAGGAGTCCATATACTAAAAAGGTTCAATGGATTATACGATGAATAAGTGCCGAAACGTCAAAAATATCCTTCTAACACATGATGTTCGACTACTAACGAATTTAACTGACTAGATAATCATGATCAAAACGTCCTTCATACTAGTACTTAATATTGGTGAAGAATCACCTACCTCAAAGTAGTGAAGAACAAGGAGGAACTCGAAGCAATCCAACGCCGAAGGCTTGAACACCAATCTCCAATGATCTATAATCTTCAACTCGAGCTAGGATGCTGATATGAATGGTTTAGGATGAAGAGAGTAATTCTCTAAGTATAAGGATTCGGATGTGGGAAGTGAAAAGACTGAAAATACGAAAAGGATGCTGTCCTATTGATAGAAAGTGGTTATTAGCGCGCGCTAGTCCATATTCATAGCGTGCGCTAATGGCTTACTGACTTCACTGTACTCAGCGTTTAGCGTGCGCTATCCTCATATGAGTAGCGTGCGCTAACGCGTTGACTTGGCTTTTCCCGAAAGCCGTCCAAGTTCATCCCGACATAATCCGACCAAGATCCCCGGCCTGATCTCACCTACCAACACGTCTCAATCATATTGACCACGTATAGCGTGCGCTAAGGTTCCTTCACAGTGTGCGCTATGAATCCAAGTTAGCGTACGCTACACTGAGTCGATAGCGTGCGCTACATGCGCAGAATCACAATTTTAAATCATATTTATGAAATCATACACTCAACAACACCGGATTATGAAATACGGAGAATAATACTCAGATCAAAATGCAACAATTACAATATCACAAGTTCCAAATACATAGCAGAAATCTCGGGTATTACATCCTTCATCCCTAAAAAGAAGTTTCGTCCCGAAACTTAAGATGAAAACAACTCTGGATATCTAGCCTTCATACTGTCCTCCATTTCCCAAGTGGCCTCTTCAGCTCCATGTCGTGACCATTGTGCTTTAACCAAGTGTATTGGTTTATTCCTCAATTGTTTGATCCGACTCTCAAGTATCTTGATTGGTTTCTCTTCGAAGGTACCGTCATTAGCTATCTTGATCTCGTCGAAATCAATGACGTGACTGGGGTCTGGTACGTACTTCCGCAATTGGGATACGTGAAACACACTGTGAACGTGACTCAGCGATGGCGGTAAGGCCAACCTGTATGCTAAATCCCCAACTCTCTCGAGGATCTCAAATGGCCCGATATATCTCGGACTTAGCTTACCTTTCCTCCCAAAACGGAAAATTCCTCGTTTAGGAGACACCTTCAATAGTACGTGGTCCCCAATGTCGAACTCTAGAGGGCAACGACGTACGTCTGCATAAGACTTCTGTCGACTCTGGGCAGTCAACAGTCTCTCTCGAACCAAAGCTATCTTCTCTTGAGTCTGAACTATCAATTCCGGTTCCGTCCCGATCAAATCCGAAGAATCATCCCAGCATAGGGGTGATCGACATCTTCTCCCGTATAAAGCTTCAAATGGTGCCATCTTAATAGAAGCATGCCAACTATTATTGTATCTGAATTCAATCAACGACAAATGAACTTCCTAATCTGTTGACCAATCCAAAACACAAGCTCTAAGCATGTCTTCTACTGTTTGTATAGTCCTTTCGGACTGACCGTCCGTCTGAGGATGATAAGCCGTGCTAAAGTTGAGCTCAGTCCCCAAAGCCCTGTGAACTGCCTTCCAGAAGTGCGACACGAAGCGACCATCTCGATCTGAAATAATGGTCTTCGGCGTCCCATGCAATCTGACTACCTCTGCAATGAATACTCGCGCCAATCTCTCGGGTCCCCAAGTATCTTTAATTCCTAGGAAATGAGCCGACTTGGTTAGTCGATCAACTACAACCCAAATCATGTTCATTCCCGTCCTAGTCCTTGGCATACTGGTGATGAAATCCATCGAGATATCCTCCCACTTCCACTCAGGGATCGGAAGCGGCTTTAACATTCCGGAAGGTCGCTGATGTTCAATCTTAACCTGCTGACAAGTCAAACACTTTGAAACGTATTCTGCTATGTCCTCCTTCATATTACCCCACCAGAAGTTTTGTTTTAGATCCTTATACATCTTACTCCTGCCCGGGTGAATAGAATAAGGCGCGCTATGAGCTTCCTTCAGAATTGTCCGTCTCAAATCATCAGCATCGGGAACGCAAAGTCGACTCTGAAATCTCAGAACTCCATCATCTTGTATCACGAATCCTGGGGCCTTTCCTTTCTTTACTTCGTCACATAACCGAAGGATCAGAGAATCGTTCAACTGCTTAGATTTGATCTCCTCGACTAGTGATGAAGTCAGTTCCATCACAAATAGTTGCCCTTGGATTCCTGGTGCCCATACTTCAATCCCTTCGCGGATCAGTTCCCGTTGAATGCTGGTTTGGGATGTAAGTGCTTCCAACACTCGAAGAGAAACAGGTTTACGGCTCAATGCATCGGCTACTACGTTTGCTTTACCCGGATGATAGAGAATCTCCAAGTCGTAATCCTTGATCAATTCCAGCCACCTTCTCTGCCTCATGTTTAATTCTTTACGGTGAAGATGTACTTGAGGCTCTTATGATCTGTAAAGATCTGACAATGAGTGCCGTACAAATAATGTCTCCAAATTTTCAATGCAAAGACTACAGCTGCTAGCTCCAGGTCATGAGTCGGGTAATTAACCTCGTACGGTTTTAACTGCCGAGAAGCATATGCAATCACCTTATCCTTTTGCATCAACACACATCCCAGACCCTGATTTGAAGCGTCGCTATATACCATGAATCCATCAGTCCCATCTGGTGACGCTGATATAGGTGCTGTCGTCAGTCTCTTCTTAAGCTCATCAAAACTAGCCTGACATTTCTCATCCCACGTGAAATTTTGAGTTTTCTGTAATAGCTGAGTGAGCGGACGAGCAATTTTGGAAAATCCCTCTACAAAACGGCGATAATATCCAGCAAGTCCTAAGAAACTCCAGACTTCTTTCACGTTATTAGGAACTTCCCATTCCAAAATTGCTTCGACTTTCTTCGGGTCCACCTGAACTCCGTCAGCTGATATCACATGCCCAAGGAAAGTTACTTCCCTAAGCCAGAACTCGCATTTGGAAAGCTTTGCATACAGCTGTTCCTTCCTCAAGGTGCTCAAAACCACACGCAAATGTTCGGCATGCTCCTCTGTGTCCTTCGAATATATCAAGATGTCATCAATGAAGACGACCACAAATTTATCCAAGTATTCTAAGAATACCCGATTCATCAATTGCATGAATACCGCAGGAGCATTGGTAAGTCCAAATGGCATCACTACAAATTCATAATGCCCGTACCGGGATCTGAAAGCAGATTTCGGTATATCCGATTCCTTAATTCTCAACTGATGGTATCCTGATCGCAAGTCAATCTTCGAGAACACCCTTGCTCCTTGTAGTTGATCAAACAAGTCGTCGATCCGAGGTATAGGATACTTATTCTTGATTGTCACTTTGTTGAGCTCCCTGTAATCAATACATAATCGGAGGGATCCGTCTTTCTTCCGGACAAAGAGAACGGGCGCTCCCCAAGGAGAAATGCTAGGTTGAATATAACCCTTCTGTAACAATTCCTCCAGTTGCTTCTTTAGTTCATACATCTCGGTTGGCGCCATGCGGTATGGTTCTCTGGAAATAGGAGCGGCTCCAGGCTCTAATTCGATAGTGAACTCCACTTCTCTCGCGGAGGTAACCTGTAGTTCGTCAGGAAATACATCTGAGAACTCATTCACAACTGAAATAGATGAGAGCTCTACTCCTTCCTCTTTCCTGATGGCATAGCACCAAAGTCCATGACATCCCTGCTTTAGTAATTTCACGGCTTTCATTGCTTTGATCAATTTTCCCGAGCTTCCCGGTCTCCATCCTCGGAATAAGTGTTCAGATCCGTCATCAGCAATGATAGAAATGACTCTCTTTCGGTAATTCAGAATAGCTCCATAACGGTTGAGCCAATCGTCTCCGAGAATTAAGTCGTCACCATGTATGTCAACTACAATAAGATTTGAGGACCAATCTCTCCCCCCTATAGACACTGGAAAATCTCTAGCTTCTAGGGTTCCCACAATTTTCTCTCCCCTCGGTAATCCCACAACATAAGGTTCACAATCATACAAGCACGAGATTTTCAAACGATTAACACAGTTCAAAGATATAAAAGAATGCGTAGCTCCTGAATCGAATAAGACACTAACTGGTTGCAAAAGGATCTGAATCGTACCTGATGCAACCGCTGTGTTCTGATCGTCTGACTTCTTCATCTCGTAAATACGTGGAGGGATGAACCCAGCGCTAGATGGTTCTCTTTTCCCAACATTCTGCTGTTGGAAACCACTTTGCTGCGTCTGGTTTACACTAGTGTCCTTCGGAATCGGTACAGGAGTGCGAGTGCCAAAAGATCGAGTCGCATTCCCACAAAATGTTGCGCGATGCCCTTCCTGTCCACACTCGAAACAGGTCACAGCAGGCGCGAAACAGTCATGTCGAACATGCCCCGCTTTGCCACAGTTATAACATTTCTTCCCTGCGTCTGAAACAGTTGGTGCTGCCCGGAACTTCTTTCCACCTCGAGAAGGATGTGGAGCCCTTCTGGATGAATGAAAAGAGGACTGGCCCCTGCGAGGCCCACTACTCTTATTCTCCGTGAAGTTGCCAGCCACTTTCTGCTTCTTTGCTTCCGTTGATTTCTCTACTGCTGCCTCTTTCATATCATAGGCGAGTGCTTTGTCCTGATACTGTCGCAAGGTGGTACATTCAAACCCAGACATATACTGCTGAATTTCCGGCTTCATTCGCATGTCGAAATGAAAAATCCTCTCCGCCTCGATTCTGACCAAGTGGCGCACATAAGTCAGCTGGTGATTAAAGGTCTTAATCACGTCTGTCACAGATGCTTCTGAATTTTGTGGTGAGAAAAACTCCCGGACTCGGGCCTCTCTAACTGGGCGAGGACAATACCACGCTTCCATCATTAATTTGAACTCCGTCCAGTCGACATTATGCTCTTCAGGTCGAATGGCCTCCCACCAGTCGAAAGCCTCCCCCGTCAGAAGATACTGGGCGACCGGAACCTTTCTGTCATTGGGACAGTTAATCCACGCAAAAATCTTCTCTAACTCCTTCAGCCAGTGATCCCAAGAAAGCGTCTCAGCAGAACCGTCAAATTTCGGAGGATGTAATTTGATCACCTCAGTAAGCCATTTGTCTCCCCGATTATCCACGTTATGCTGCTGTCCCATCGCCGTCTGCATGCGATCCACAACTCGAGCAAACTGGTTTATCTGAGCAACCACGTGCTGAAGCACTCCCGGCACATTAGGATCTGCATTATTATTCGCTGATCCCTGTTGTCCTCCGGAATGGGAATCCGTTCGACTAGCGGTTATCTCAGGGGTAGACACCGAATCCTCCTGTCTCATATTTCCACGTCCGCGTCCACGACCACGTCCGCGTCCATGACCTCCTCTCAACATACTGTAAACACAAACACTCAATATCCAGGGCAAACTTTCTAAAAGGAAGTCCATCAATGTTTACAAAACATGAATTAAATAAAACGGTAGTATTTGAGATTAGGAAACTTACAACCACGGTCCACAGGACGATGCTGGCTCAGCAGTGATGTTACAAACGACCAATAATCAAATAACGTAAATAGACCCAACTGACCCGACTGCCAAGATATCCATGAATCTTAGCTCCGATACCATATTCTGTAACACCCCGGGATATTCGAAATAATTACAGCGCCGTAAACCCTTTTGGTAAGGATTTACAAGGCTAAATAAAAGAAATGTAAATATAATTCAACCTTACAACTGAAATTCAAAATACAGAACTGGTTCAACTGATCCGAAGAGTTTACTTATACAACCATATCGAAAATGACATTATTAAAACACACGTACTCGAGTACTAAAGTGAACCAAAAAGACAAATCACAATAACAGTAGACATCAACCACATCACTGAGCCATTTCATCGTCCTGTCGGTACTGTGGTTGCTTCCCCGCTCCTCGGCTACCTGAACATCAAAACAATGTCCACCCCCGAAGGGGTTAGCAAAACAATGATAGTACAAGTATCATAATACATAAATCATCAGTGCATCAGAAAACATGCAAACGGACTTCCGTCATCGGAATCCAACGATGTGAACCCTCACGATTCCATCAACACAATACAGGGTAATCCAGCGATCCAGCGCCCTTGGTATAGATCCCCATGATGATCCCGTCGGACCAACACATGGTGGAAAACCCGTCCAGCGATCCAGCGCCCTCAGCATAGATCCCCATGATGATCCCGTCGGACCAACGCATGGTGGACATTCGATCCAGCGCCCTCAGCATAGATCCTCATGACCCCCTCGGATCATTTATATCATAAACCAATCAATTATGCATACATATATGCATTTCAATTTGTTCATCAATACGAACAATTAACAACGAATACCACGAGAAATTAAAGAAATAAATCTCATATTCGACAACATGAACAAAACCATATGCATGATCAAAGTTCCAATATAAATCAAACTCAACATATGATACTTGCCTCGAAAATGGCAAGAATGGAAATACTCCAACAAATGACACGCGTCCGTATATCACCGCCCCTCGATCGTCCCCTATGCAAGTCTCGGACCTAAGAGAAAAAAAATAAAGAATTCCTCACACGTCGTACGAACGTCGAACAATCCGGTTTACGGCCGCAAGTTCTAAAATGAATTTCGCATGAACGACTTAGCGTGCGCTACGTACTCTACGTAACGCGTGCGCTAGGCCTCGCTAACGCACGTAATTGACCAAGTTTAGCGTCGCTAGCCGTTGTATCTTGTGATCCTCTTCAAACCGATCGCCGCTTCGATGACGTAACGTATGTTACGTCCCCAACGTAGCGTACGTTACTCATTCCCGATAGCGCACGTTAATATATACATTTTAGCGTGCGCTAACCGTGCATGCTAGTCACTACTGGGTAAAAACTGGATAAAAACTCATGAATCTTCTGTGATAATACATGTCATCTCCGTGCATATCATGCTCATACAGTTTGTGAAAGATTTCTACGGATTAAACGACTACAAGATACAAGGGTACGTATTATCATCAAAATTCATCTTGATCTCGAGAAAGTATCCTAAGTTCCTTTCGTCCTACGTTCCAAAACGCATGATTCCAATGTGTAAAACATAACAACTTGGTAATCTCCACCTACTGGTCATAATCGGTTTGAAGATACATGAATATGCTTAGGAGTCCATATACTAAAAAGGTTCAATGGATTATACGATGAATAAGTGCCGAAACGTCAAAAATATCCTTCTAACACATGATGTTCGACTACTAACAAATTTAACTGACTAGATAATCATGATCAAAACGTCCTTCATACTAGTACTTAATATTGGTGAAGAATCACCTACCTCAAAGTAGTGAAGAACAAGGAGGAACTCGAAGCAATCCAACGCCGAAGGCTTGAACACCAATCTCCAATGATCTATAATCTTCAACTCGAGCTAGGATGCTGATATGAATGGTTTAGGATGAAGAGAGTAATTCTCTAAGTATAAGGATTCGGATGTGGGAAGTGAAAAGACTGAAAATACGAAAAGGATGCTGTCCTATTGATAGAAAGTGGTTATTAGCGCGCGCTAGTCCATATTCATAGCGTGCGCTAACGGCTTACTGACTTCACTGTACTCAGCGTTTAGCGTGCGCTATCCTCATATGAGTAGCGTGCGCTAACGCGTTGACTTGGCTTTTCCCGAAAGCCGTCCAAGTTCATCCCGACATAATCCGACCAAGATCCCCGGCCTGATCTCACCTACCAACACGTCTCAATCATATTGACCACGTATAGCGTGCGCTAAGGTTCCTTCACAGTGTGCGCTATGAATCCAAGTTAGCGTACGCTACACTGAGTCGATAGCGTGCGCTACATGCGCAGAATCACAATTTTAAATCATATTCATGAAATCATACACTCAACAACACCGGATTATGAAATACGGAGAATAATACTCAGATCAAAATGCAACAATTACAATATCACAAGTTCCAAATACATAGCAGAAATCTCGGGTATTACATCCTTCATCCCTAAAAAGAAGTTTCGTCCCGAAACTTAAGATGAAAACAACTCTGGATATCTAGCCTTCATACTGTCCTCCATTTCCCAAGTGGCCTCTTCAGCTCCATGTCGTGACCATTGTGCTTTAACCAAGTGTATTGGTTTATTCCTCAATTGTTTGATCCGACTCTCAAGTATCTTGATTGGTTTCTCTTCGAAGGTACCGTCATTAGCTATCTCGATCTCGTCGAAATCAATGACGTGACTGGGGTCTGGTACGTACTTCCGCAATTGGGATACGTGAAACACACTATGAACGTGACTCAGCGATGGCGGTAAGGCCAACCTGTATGCTAAATCCCCAACTCTCTCGAGGATCTCAAATGGCCCGATATATCTCGGACTTAGCTTACCTTTCCTCCCAAAACGGAAAATTCCTCGTTTAGGAGACACCTTCAATAGTACGTGGTCCCTAATGTCGAACTCTAGAGGGCAACGACGTACGTCTGCATAAGACTTCTGTCGACTCTGGGCAGTCAACAGTCTCTCTCGAACCAAAGCTATCTTCTCTTGAGTCTGAACTATCAATTCCGGTTCCGTCCCGATCAAATCCGAAGAATCATCCCAGCATAGGGGTGATCGACATCTTCTCCCGTATAAAGCTTCAAATGGTGCCATCTTAATAGAAGCATGCCAACTATTATTGTATCTGAATTCAATCAACGACAAATGAACTTCCTAATCTGTTGACCAATCCAAAACACAAGCTCTAAGCATGTCTTCTACTGTTTGTATAGTCCTTTCGGACTGACCGTCCGTCTGAGGATGATAAGCCGTGCTAAAGTTGAGCTCAGTCCCCAAAGCCCTGTGAACTGCCTTCCAGAAGTGCGACACGAAGCGACCATCTCGATCTGAAATAATGGTCTTCGGCGTCCCATGCAATCTGACTACCTCTGCAATGAATACTCGCGCCAATCTCTCGGGTCCCCAAGTATCTTTAATTCCTAGGAAATGAGCCGACTTGGTTAGTCGATCAACTACAACCCAAATCATGTTCATTCCCGTCTTAGTCCTTGGCATACTGGTGATGAAATCCATCGAGATATCCTCCCACTTCCACTCAGGGATCGGAAGCGGCTTTAACATTCTGGCAGGTCGCTGATGTTCAATCTTAACCTGCTGACAAGTCAAACACTTTGAAACGTATTCTGCTACGTCCTCCTTCATATTCCCCCACCAGAAGTTTTGTTTTAGATCCTTATACATCTTACTCCTGCCCGGGTGAATAGAATAAGGCGCGCTATGAGCTTCCTTCAGAATTGTCCGTCTCAAATCATCAGCATCGGGAACGCAAAGTCGACTCTAAAATCTCAGAACTCCATCATCTTGTATCACGAATCCTGGGGCCTTTCCTTTCTTTACTTCGTCACATAACCGAAGGATCATAGAATCGTTCAACTGCTTAGATTTGATCTCCTCGACTAGTGATGAAGTCAGTTCCATCACAAATAGTTGCCCTTGGATTCCTGGTGCCCATACTTCAATCCCTTCGCGGATCAGTTCCCGTTGAATGCTGGTTTGGGATGTAAGTGCTTCCAACACTCGAAGAGAAACAGGTTTACGGCTCAATGCATCGGCTACTACGTTTGCTTTACCCGGATGATAGAGAATTTCCAAGTCGTAATCCTTGATCAATTCCAGCCACCTTCTCTGCCTCATGTTTAATTCTTTCTGGATGAAGATGTACTTGAGGCTCTTATGATCTGTAAAGATCTGACAATGAGTGCCGTACAAATAATGTCTCCAAATTTTCAATGGAAAGACTACAACTGCTAGCTCCAGGTCATGAGTCGGGTAATTAACCTCGTACGGTTTTAACTGCCGAGAAGCATAGGCAATCACCTTATCCTTTTGCATCAACACACATCCCAGACCCTGATTTGAAGCGTCGCTGTATACCATGAATCCATCAGTCCCATCTGGTAACGCTAATATAGGTGCTATCGTCAGTCTCTTCTTAAGCTCATCAAAACTAGCCTGGCATTTCTCATCCCACGTGAAATTTTGAGTTTTCTGTAACAGTTGAGTGAGCGGACAAGCAATTTTGGAAAATCCCTCTACAAAACGGCGATAATATCCAGCAAGTCCTAAGAAACTCTAGACTTCTTTCACGTTATTAGGAACTTCCCATTCCAAAATTGCTTCGACTTTCTTCGGGTCCACCTGAACTCCGTCAGCTGATATCACATGCCCAAGGAAAGTTACTTCCCTAAGCCAGAACTCGCATTTGGAAAGCTTTGCATACAGTTGTTCCTTCCTCAAGGTGCTCAAAACCACACGCAAATGTTCGGCATTCTCCTCTGTGTCCTTCGAATATATCAAGATGTCATCAATGAAGAGGACCACAAATTTATCCAAGTATTCTAAGAATACCCGATTCATCAATTACATGAATACCGCAGGAGCATTGGTAAGTCCAAATGGCATCACTACAAATTCATAATGCCCGTACCGGGATCTGAAAGCAGATTTCGGTATATCCGATTCCTTAATTCTCAACTGATGGTATCCTGATCGCAAGTCAATCTTCGAGAACACCCTTACTCCTTGTAGTTGATCAAACAAGTCGTCGATCCGAGGTATAGGATACTTATTCTTGATTGTCACTTTGTTGAGCTCCCTGTAATCAATACATAATCGGAGGGATCCGTCTTTCTTCCGGACAAAGAGAACGGGCGCTCCCCAAGGAGAAACGCTAGGTTGAATATAACCCTTCTGTAACAATTCCTCCAGTTGCTTCTTTAGTTCATACATCTCGGTTGGCGCCATGCGGTATGGTTCTCTGGAAATAGGAGCGGCTCCAGGCTCTAATTCGATAGTGAACTCCACTTCTCTCTGCGGAGGTAACCCAGGTAGTTCGTCAGGAAATACATCTGAGAACTCATTCACAACTGAAATAGATGAGAGCTCTACTCCTTCCTCTTTACTCATGGCATAGCACCAAAGTCCATGACATCCCTGCTTTAGTAATTTCACGGCTTTCATTGCTTTGATCAATTTTCCCGAGCTTCCCAATCTCCATCCTAGGAATAAGTGTTCAGATCCGTCATCAGCAATGATAGAAATGACTCTCTTTCGATAATTCAGAATAGCTCCATAACGGTTGAGCCAATCGTCTCCGAGAATTAAGTCGTCACCATGTATGTCAACTACAATAAGATTTGAGGGCCAATCTCTCCCCCCTATAGACACTGGAAAATCTCTAGCTTCTAGGGTTCCCACAATTTTCTCTCCGCTCGGTAATCCCACAACATAAGGTTCACAATCATACAAGCACGAGATTTTCAAACGATTAACACAATTCAAAGATATAAAAGAAGGCGTAGCTCCTGAATCGAATAAGACACTAACTAGTTGCAAAAGGATCTGAATCGTACCTGATGCAACCGCTGTGTTCTGATCGTCTGACTTCTTCATCTCATAAATACGTGGAGGGACGGACCCATCGCTAGATGCTTCTCTTTTCCCAACATTCTGCTGCTGGAAACCACTTTGCTGTGTCTGGTTTACACTAGTGTCCTTCGGAACCGGTACAGGAGTGCGAGTGCCAAAAGATCGAGTTGCATTCCCACAAAATGTTGCGCGATGCCCTTCCTGTCCACACTCGAAACAGGTCACAGCAGGCGTGAAACAGTCACGTCGAACATGCCCCGCTTTGCCACAGTTATAACATTTCTTCCCTGCGTCTGAAACAGTTGGTGCTGCCCGGAACTTCTTTCCACCTCGAGAAGGATGTGGAGGCCTCCTGGATGAATGAAAAGAGGACTGGCCCCTGCGAGGCCCACTACTCTTATCCTCCGTGAAGTTGCCAGCCACTTTCTGCTTCTTTGCTTCCGTTGATTTCTCTACTGCTGCCTCTTTCATATCATAGGCGAGTGCTTTGTCCTGATACTGTCGCAAGGTGGTACATTCAAACCCAGACATATACTGCTGAATTTCCGGCTTCATTCGCATGTCGAAATGAAAAATCCTCTCCGCCTCGGTTCTGACCAAGTGGCACACATAAGTTAGCTGGTGATTAAAGGTCTTAATCATGTCTGTCACAGATGCTTCTGAATTTTGTGGTGAGAAAAACTCCTGGACTCGGGCCTCTCTAACTGGGCGAGGACAATACTGCGCTTCCATCATTAATTTGAACTCCGTCCAGTCGACATTATGCTCCTCAGGTCGAATGGCCTCCCACCAGTCGAAAGCCTCCCCGTCGAGAGAAGATCTTGGCGGCCAGGAACCTTTCTGTCGTTGGGACAGTTAATCCCCGCAAAAATCTTCTCTAACTCCTTCAGCCAGTGATCCCAAGAAAGCGTCTCAGCAGAACCGTCAAATTTCGGAGGATGCAATTTGATCACCTCAGTAAGCCATTTGTATCCCCGATTATCCACGTTATGCTGCTGTCCCATCGCCGTCTGCATGCGATCCACAACTTGAGCAAACTGGTTTATCTGAGCAACCACCTGCTGAAGTACTCCCGGCACATTAGGATCTGCATTATTATTCGCTGATCCCTGTTGTCCTCCGGAATGGGAATCCGTTCGACTAGCGGTTATCTCCGGGGTAGACACCGAATCCTCCTGTCTCATATTTCCACGTCCGCGTCCACGACCACGTCCGCATCCACGACCTCCTCTCAACATACTGTAAACACAAACACTCAATATCCAGGGCAAACTTTCTAAAAGGAAGTCCATCAATGTATACAAAACATGAATTAAATAAAACGGTAGTATTTGAGATTAGGAAACTTACAACCACGGTCCACACGACGATGCTGGCTCAGCAGTGATGTTACAAACGACCAATAATCAAATAATGTAAATAGACCCAACTGACCCGACTGCCAAGATATCCATGAATCTTAGCTCCGATACCATGTTCTGTAACACCCCGAGATATTCGGAATAATTACAGCGCCGTAAACCCTTTTGGTAAGGATTTACAAGGCTAAATAAAAGAAATGTAAATATAATTCAACCTTACAACTGAAATTCAAAATACAGAACTGGTTCAACTGATCCGAAGAGTTTACTTATACAACCATATCGAAAATGACATTATTAAAACACACATACTCGAGTACTAAAGTGAACCAAAAAGACAAATCACAATAACAGTAGACATCAACCACATCACTGAGCCTTTTCATCGTCCTGTCGGTACTGTGGTTGCTTCCCCGCTCCTCGACTACCTGAACATCAAAACAATGTCCACCCCCGAAGGGGTTAGCAAAACAATGCTAGTACAAGTATCATAATACATAAATCATCAGTGCATCAGAAAACATGCAAACGGACTTCCGTCATCGGAATCCAACGATGTGAATCCTCACGATTCCATCAACACAATACAGGGTAATCCAGCGATCCAGCGCCCTTGGTATAGATCCCCATGATGATCCCGTCGGACCAACACATGGTGGAAAACCCGTCCAGCGATCCAGCGCCCTCAGCATAAATCCCCATGATGATCCCGTCGGACCAACGCATGGTGGACATTCGATTCAGCGCCCTCAGCATAGATCCTCATGACCCCCTCGGATCATTTATATCATAAACCAATCAATTATGCATACATATATGCATTTCAATTTGTTCATTAATACGAACAATTAACAATGAATACCACGAGAAATTAAAGAAATAAATCTCATATTCGACAACATGAACAAAACCATATGCATGATCAAAGTTCCAATATAAATCAAATTCAACATATGATACTTGCCTCGAAAATGGCAAGAATGGAAATACTCCAACAAATGACACGCGTACGTATATCACCGCCCCTCGATCGTCCCCTATGCAAGGCTCGGACCTAAGAGAAAAAAAATAAAGAATTCCTCACACGTCGTACGAATGTCTAACAATCCGGTTTACGGCCGCAAGTTCTAAAAATGAATTTTGCATGAACGACTTAGCGTGCGCTACGTACTCTACGTAACGTGCGCTAGGCCTGCCTGCTAACGTACGCAATTGACCAAGTTTAGCGTACGCTAGTATCTTGTCGATCCTCTTCGAGCACCGATCGCCTGCACGATGACGTAACGTACGTTACGTCCCCAACGTAGCGTACGTTACTCATTCCCGATAGCGCACGTTAATATATATATTTTAGCGTGCGCTAACCGTGCATGCCAGTCACTACTGGGTAAAAACTGGATAAAAACTCATGAATCTTCAGTGATAATACATGTCATCTCCGTGCATATCATGCTCATACGGGTTGTGAAAGATTTCTACGGATTAAACGACTACAAGATACAAGGGTACGTATTATCATCAAAATTCATCTTGATCTCGAGAAAGTATCCTAAGTTCCTTTCGTCCTACGTTCCAAAACGCATGATTCCAATGTGTAAAACATAACAACTTGATAATCTCCACCTACTGGTCATAATCGGTTTGAAGATACATGAATATGCTTAGGAGTCCATATACTAAAAAGGTTCAATGGATTATACGATGAATAAATGCCGAAACGTCAAAAATATCCTTCTAACACATGATGTTCGACTACTAACGAATTTAACTGACTAGATAATCATGATCAAAACGTCCTTCATACTAGTACTTAATATTGGTGAAGAATCACCTACCTCAAAGTAGTGAAGAACAAGGAGGAACTCGAAGCAATCCAACGCCGAAGGCTTGAACACCATTCTCCAATGATCTATAATCTTAAACTCGAGCTAGGATGCTGATATGAAGGGTTTAGGATGAAGAGAGTAATTCTCTAAGTATAAGGATTCGGATGTGGGAAGTGAAAAGACTGAAAATACGAAAAGGATGCTGTCCTATTTATAGAAAGTGGTTATTAGCGCGCGCTAGTCCATATTCATAGCGTGCGCTAACGGATTACTGACTTCACTGTACTCAGCGTTTAGCGTGCGCTATCCTCATATGAGTAGCGTGCGCTAACGCGTTGACTTGGCTTTTCCCGAAAGCCGTCCAGGTTCATCCCGACATAATCCGACCAAGATCCCCGGCCTGATCTCACCTACCAACACGTCTCAATCATATTGACCACGTATAGCGTGCGCTAAGGTTCCTTCACAGCGTGCGCTATGAATCCAAGTTAGCGTACGCTACACTGAGTTGATAGCGTGCGCTACATGCGCAGAATCACAATTTTAAGTCATATTCATGAAATCATACACTCAACAACACCGGATTATGAATTACGGAGAATAATACTCAGATCAAAATGCAACAATTACAATATCACAAGTTCCAAATACATAGGAGAAATCTCGGGTATTATAGATTGAAACTGTTGTTTTGATATTTCTACAAGTTCATTTAATATTTTCAGATGTGTTTTGGGTTTTGATATTATTGTTCAACCCTGAATTGTGTTTTCCGGACATTTGGGCCATTTTGTAATTTATCAAAGCTTTGGGTGTATTCTTTTATATTTGTTTTCGTATGCTTGGGTGGTCAGAATCACGTATTGGTTTGGTGCTCGAATTCATATTTTGACGCTCTTCCTAAGCGCTTCATTGAATGTTGTTAATCTTCGAGTTTTGCATTGTCCGGAGCTTGTTCGGGCTGCACATTTGAGTTGCTGTGCACAAGGAATTAGCGCATGCTATTTAACTTAATAGCGCACGCTAACTTATTGTAATATCCGCAATTTTCGATTTCCGGTAATTTCTTTTTTTTCGGTCGGAGTCCATTTTGACGACTCGCTCATGACCGTTTCGTCATTCTGAGAATGATTAATTCTACACTTTTTGACATCCGAGTTCGTTTCGGTGTCGTTTCGTTGAGTTCTGTGCTTTTTAGCGACTTTTCCGCACTTGAGTTCGATTCTTGCGAATCTCATCCGAAACTGTTGTTTCGAGTTTCCCGCAAGTCCGTTTATCTTTGTTGGACGTGTTGTGAACTTCGGTTTGGTTATTCGATCACGTATCGTGATTTTCGGGCCTTTGGGCCATTTTCGTAATTTCCCAAAGTTTGGGGTAATTACCTTCCGTTGTCGAATTTCGAGCCTTCGGGTGGTCGGAATCGTGTGTCCTACTAGCTCTTAGATTCGTCTTTGTGAGTACTTCGTAACCGTATCTTCGGTTCGTATTCGAGTTCGGGTTTCGGTGTCGTTTTGTTGAATTAGGATTTCTAAACGGCTTTTCTAGGTATGAGTTCGTCTTTGTTAGATCACCATTAATTTTTGGTAACTCCAAAAATTATAAATCTTTGCAATATTATAGAACATCGAGTTAGCTTTCCAATGGTTCAAACGGTGAGTCAATCGAGTCCGGACGAGAGAGTTATGGTCGTTTAGTGAAAGACTGTCACTGTCGGGCACCGTCAGAGCCTTTCGGCCGATAGGGAGGGCCGATAGACACTACTGCCGGCATTTGTATAGGGTATCGGTTGGGCCTATCGGCCGATAGGCTGGCCGATAGGTCTGCCGTGTTACACTATAAATGTGTTGTTTCACAGAAATCGCTTCATTTCCTCCCCTTCTTCAACCGTGCGCGAGAGAGAGAGACTTGAGAGGGAGAGTTCCTCCATCTATCACTTACTTGTGTAAATTTCTTCATTCCTTTTCGATCGGGTGGCTCGGATTGCGGATCTAACCCGTGGTTTTTGGATTTGAATGCTTGATTCATCAAGAGGTAAGAATTCCTTTAACCCTACCTTTTTGGATAATTGGGGATTTTGGGGTTTTGTCCGATTCTTTCCGTTTTGTTGATGGATTGATGATTATTTAGATGTATTATATCATTTCCCTTGTTATTCCATGGTTGGATCGTATCGATTCGTTTTTTGAGTTGAGTTCTTGACCGACGCCTTGAAGGTGTCCGGTAAAATGTCTTAGAGGGGTTTTCGGGCGTTCTACGATTATTCTTCCTCGTATAGTCGATGATTTATTGATTGTATGATGTTAGGGTCGTGTTTCTTGCGAAGAAACCGCGTTGAACCCTTTCGCTCGCCGCCGTCTTCCGTTTCGATAGCATTGGGCGTTTGAAGCTATCCGGTTGAGCCGTGTTCGTCGGAATACTTGCGTACCGATTTTGAGGCAAGTATCTTGTCCATACATTTCATGTTTCGTAGGCATAATTATTGATAAATGATTTTATGCGAAATCCAATGTTTAATGAACGTAATAAGGGATCGGTATGTTCTCGATAAATGTTGTCTTTCAACAATAATTCTTGTAATTCGTGAATATATGTATTCTCGGAATATATGTGTTGGTTTTGTATGTTGAAAGATGCTACGATCACTTTGAGTGAGTTTAATAGACCGTAATCCTTTGCCGGGGATTACGTAAAGTTATGTGTACTTGTTCGGTAAGAACGTAATGGGTGCGATATTGGTTGTTATTCCTTCGTGAGGAGATTGTGACACTTGGTGTTGCTTGGTATTGGTATTTACTTGTGGTTGTGTGACATTAGTTGTGAGTGTACGTCGACTAAAGTGGCCATTCTAGCGAAGTACCTAGCATTTGTATGCACATTCTAGTATTCGAATTATGGCTTCCCGTGGCGTTGTGGATGATATGTGTATGTTCACCTAGGGACGGTCCGACGGGGCCTCTAGGGATACGTATTGCCGTGAGTGTGCGTATCGTGAACTGTGGTTAGCCACCTGTGGATGTCCGACGGGCTCTGGGTACGGTGGTGGCCGTGAGTCTCGTACCAGGGTTAACTTTGAAATGTTTTGTTGGAGAACTGTGATTTTTGGCGTATATTTCGTCTGATTAGGATGGCAGTCCAAATGGTAGGGTACTTAGCTGGAATGGCACCAATAAATGTGTTGTGAATGAATTGTCTCTTGGTTGTGATAATTTGGTATGGGTACGTGAGTCATGTGGTTGCTCTGTGCATTGTAGCTCTGTGGTATGATGAGTGAGACTGTTGTCATGGTAATGTTGGATACGGTGTAATTTCCACCGGGGTATTCTTGCGAGTATGTGATGTGGATGATTTGGGTCGTGGACCCCTGTGTTGTGATTGGAATGTTATAATTGGGTCGTGGGCCCTGTTATCTGCTATCGGACTTGTATTTTGAAATAAACGATTGTTGTGCTATGTCCCTAAACATTTCGAAAGGCTTGAAAATTCTTAAATCCCAAACGTTTTCAAAAACTCCCGAGATCGTAAAATGTTTTGTAAGTTGTAAATGTAGGTCACAAGTCGTCCAGAAACAAGTCTAGAGGGGGGGTGAATAGACTTGTAGAAACTCTTGACCTCTTTTTCTCGAAGAGTGAGTTTCTTCAGCTGATGATCAAACAAATGACTAGAAGTCGTTTGTTCTTGGATATGTGCGGAAGTCAGCTGATGACGAATATAAATTAACTTAATGAAACACTTTAACAATGGATGCAGCAGTTAGAGTATGATGCAAGAAATGTAAATAACACGTGCGCTTATAGTGGTCTCAGAGGTGGGGTAATCCTCTACTAATCCACTTTTCTCCAAACCGATTGGAGATGAATTCACTATAATTCTCAACCGGTGATAAATATTAGTGATTCACTACACACTACAATGCCTTCCAACCGGTGGAATTCCGTGCCGTTGTACACAAACTTGATGCCTTGCACCTCTTGATCCTCGATCCTCGGATGCCTTTATACCGCTACTTCAACCAAAGAAGTACCCTTACTCAAGATTTAAAGACAAGAGTGTTTGTCTTCTCCAACTAAAGAGCTTCCTTGAATATGAACTTTTGGATCTGCTCTTTTTCTCGATGCTATTTGTTTGCTTAGGATTGCTTTGTTTGCTTTGATCGCTTAGAGTATAAGTTCGCACCGGTAGTTGCTCAGTTTCAAATCTCTGGATATATAAAGATCACGATCTCTGAGCTTCTTCCTTGTAGCCGTTGCAAATCTGAACAAATCCGTCCGTTGGAGAGAGACTTCATTGTTTAATCTTTTAACGTTGCAAGGTTTGGATTCCCATTATTTAATTTCATCTTCCGACCGTTGTGATGACTTCTGCATGTGAGCGCCGAATCTTTTGAATATAAAAGGATTAAAGTCTTTCACGGTGGGTCAGGATGATTTAAATAAATCATATCTCTTGCGGGAATCACTCCAATTTGTCTCTTCTCGTTGCATGTGAGCTTTCCGTAATTTTTGACTTTTCAAAGCATGCTGACGTGGACTTGGAGTACTAGGCTGTAGTTGAGTAGACTGATGTGCAGCTTACTTCTCTGCAGGTAAGTCGTCTCGGCTGTATACTGTTTGAGATTTGTCTGATCAGGTGACTTCCCTGAGGTTCCTAGGCTGCAGTCTGGTCAAACTACTCTGACAATTTTTTAGTTGACCAGGGCTACTCTGATTGGAGTCGGCTGTACTTCTCTGATAGACTAGACTGTACTTTAGTACTTAGCCGATTTCCAGCCTAACTAACTTTGGCCTATAGAAGACACTCATTTGGTTCTTCTTTACACTTTGCCAATTTTATACTTAACACATTTTGGCCTATGGAAGATACTCATTTGGTTCTTCCTTACATTTTGCCAATAAATAAACATTTGATTTTAAATTAATGACATCATCAAAATCTAACAAGTATTCCTAACAGTAAAATGGTTTTATTCTTATCTTTCGTAATCTAAATTGTTTTGATCAAGTGAATTATCTCGGGAAGTATATTCATGATTTCTATGTTCTTGGGGTATGATTTGTATGGCCTGTCTTTGTATTTATACTTGCACTAGCAAAACAAAGGGAGTTTTGCTAACCCCGAGTATTCGGGGTGGATGTCTGTATTGCGTCCGTGTATTTGCGAGTTCGGGAGCAATTCACAGGATCGTTACGAAGGATGATGGAAGACGGCGATACTAATCACATGAAGACCGGTGTTGAATATTTGGTGATGTTTTGTTTTGTCTTTCCGTTGTGTTTACTTTCCCCTATGCGGGATTGTTGATTTATGTTAACCCCTGCGTGGGTATGAGTTACGAGAAAGAGTAATGTATGCTCGATGTGTATGTTGTGGTAAAAGACCAAATCGGTCTAATGGTTCGTTTGTTAGCCATGTCGGCATGTATAGTGTTAATGTGTTTTATGTATTTAGCCTGGTAGATCCTCACGGAGGCGGCGCTGTAATATTCCGAAGGGTTTGGGGTGTTACGAGAATATGGTATCGAGCTTAGGTTGCGGAAACCTAGGTGCCGGGTCAGTTGTGTGTTGTTGGGTCTTGTCTTGTCTTGTCTTGTCGATTTTGTCCGACCGAGTCGTGTCGCGACGCGTCGCCCGAGGTGTCGGTCGTGATTAGTATCGAGGTGCGGCCATCATCTTCGTGCGAACTGTGGAAGTAAGTCTCCCTTCTTTGTGTTGTGCCTCGTGTGACACGAGCTATTTTTAGGATTATTTGTTAAGGGGTGGAATTTTATGTTAATTTTTATTTTCACGATATGTATTTAGTCAACTCGTATTTGATTTATACGAGGAGTGTCGCTTGTGATATCTTTTTATTGTTGTTTTTGTTCGTTGATGATTTTCGAATCGATTTGCACGCTTTACAAGTCTCTTGTGGAAGCTTTGTGCTTATACGCGTTCGACTTGTTCACTAGCCATGGCGGGAGGGTATTTTATCAGTGGTTTTGTTCTGAATGTGGTATTTTATCGTTTATTTTCGTTTAAAGACATGTATTGTCTTGATTTTAAACGTTTTGATGCGTGTGCTAGGAGTTGTTTTAGTGAACGTCGGTATGTGTGAGTTCTGGGCATTCTGGCCTATTAGATTTTTGAAAACCTTGAGTATCTTAGAAAAATAAATTTCGAGACATACTTTTCAAATGAGTTATTTTCTTGTGGTACATCCTAGATGTCACAATATATTTCAAAATTTTTCTACCTCGAGGACCAAAATGTTTTGAGATATTTTCAACACTTTTATTTAGACCCGAGGGTCGAATATTTTGAAAGTTTTCGCTAAGAGAAAGTGTCCTCATTTTTTATCAAATGCGAAATGGTTCTCCAATGTCTCGATAACGATGTTTCAAGTTCGTACTTTTTGAAAGGTGATACTCAAGATCAACCGGTGTTCTTCTAAATTATTTTCAAAATGAGGTTTTCGTTTTTAAAACCTATCCATTCCCGTTTGAGGGCTGGGTATGAATGTATGATGTTCGCGTTGTCATTTTGATACTTTCTCCCGAGTATGACCGAATTGGCGGTGTGAGCGTTGAGACGCTTTCCACGCATTGGTTGTGCTAGCCCCTGTGAGAGGCGGAGTGTTGGTATTGAATGTTGTCGCCTCATGGCAATTTCTGCGTTGTCGCGCATGTGCGAGCTGTTAGAGCTTGATTTGGTATGACCGTGTGCATCGGTGATGGTTCCGTTATGCGTCGATTGTTTAATGTCTTGTTACCTTGCTCCCGTTTTTGTGAATTTCGTGGACGAGGTCGGAGGTAATGCCCGTACTATTTTGACTTCTGTGTTTTCTCTTCCCCAATCTATCGATTCGCTCATGTTCGTTGGTACTTTATGAACTTGTTCGGTATTTCAGTTTCATCGTCCGAACGAGCTGTGATCTTGTTGTAGGCCGATCTGGTTATCGGTGTGATTTTTTTTCGAGTTCGGTTCGATTCTTGTGAACTTTGTTGGGAGTAACATCCTTTGGTTCTACTAGTCCTTTTATTCGAAGGATCGGATTACGAACTTCGTATTTTCTACTTTGTCGACTCATTTATGTTCGTTGACATTTCGAGCTTGTCTGCCCTTGTTTTTGTTTATCGAACGAGTGTGATATAATTTCGTGATAACTTATTTTTCGTTGTGACTTTTCAATCGCTATTCCCTTCGGTGGATCTTATGGGAATGCATGTCTTGTAGTTCTCACGGATCATCCCGGGAGTTATTGTTGAACTTTATTGTTCTTCGTGATTCGAACATGATTCTTCGATTTTTGTTGTCTCGATCGTTTGTTTGATCGGTTTTGTTCTCGTTCCGTGATTGCTTAACGCTCGTGCTCCTTCGTAATTCCCTTTAGTTCGGGAAATTAGTTTCGTTTTCAATCTTCCATCCCTTAGGCGATGGGATTCCGTGTTTGTTCAGCGGTTGACTCGCGTTTTGATTGAGGTACCGTTGGGTTGGTCAATCATGTTGATTTTCGTTCGTTGTGTTTTGTGATTATCGGATAATTGACTTGACTATAGTATCCGTTTGATGACGCTTGTCACTTGTCGGTTTTATTATATCCCTAACAGCGACGTTGTGTTAGTCGCCGTGGAGCGTGTTTTCACGCCGTATGTTCCTTTGCGTTGTTTGTAATATTTCGCCGTTGGGCATTAGTTACGCATTCTTGTGTGTCTCGTTGAGTTTTTCCTGGCGGAATATTTCTTCTCCCTACTTGTTTTAAGTTTCGGGACGAAACTCCTTTTAAGGAGGGTAGAATGTAATATCCGCAATTTTCGATTTCCGGTAATTTCTTTTTTCGGTCGAGTCCGCTTTTGACGACTCGCTCATGACCGCTTCGTCATTCCGAGAATGATTAATTCTACACTTTTGACATCCGAGTTCGTTTGGTGTCGTTCGTTGAGTTCTGTGCTTTTAGCGACTTTTCCGCACTTGAGTTCGATTCTTGCGAATCTCATCCGAATCGTTGTTTGAGTTTCCCGCAAGTCCGTTTATCTTTGTTGGACGTGTTGTGAACTTCGGTTTGGTTATTCGATCACGTATCGTGATTTTCGGGCCTTTGGGCCATTTTCGTAATTTCCCAAAGTTTGGGGTAATTACCTTCCGTTGTCGAATTTCGAGCCTTCGGGTGGTCGGAATCGTGTGTCCTACTAGCTCTTAGATTCGTCTTTGTGAGTACTTCGTAACCGTATCTTGGTTCGTATTCGAGTTCGGGTTTCGTGTCGTTTGTTGAATTAGGATTTCTAAACGGCTTTTCTAGGTATGAGTTCGTCTTTGTTAGATCACCATTAATTTTTGGTAACTCCAAAAATTATAAATCTTTGCAATATTATAGAACATCGAGTTAGCTTTCCAATGGTTCAAACGGTGAGTCAATCGGAGTCCGGACGAGAGAGTTATGGTCGTTTTAGTGAAAGACTGTCAGCTGTCGGCACTGGCCCAGAGCCTTTCGGCCGATAGGGAGGGCCGATAGACTCTCCGCCGGCATTTGTATAGGGTATCGGTTGGGCCTATCGGCCGATAGGCCGGCCGATAGGTCCCGGCGTGTTACACTATAAATGTGTTGTTTCAACGTAAATCGTTCATTTCCTCCCCATTCTTCAACCGTGCTCTAGAGAGAGAGACTTTAGAGGGATAGTTCCTCCATCTATCACTTACTTGTGTAAATTTCTTCATTCCTTTTCGATCGGGTGGCTCGGATTGCGGATCTAACCCGTGGTTTTGGATTTGAATGCTTGATTCATCAAGAGGTAAGAATTCCTTTAACCCTACCTTTTTGGATAATTGGGGATTTTGGGGTTTTGTCCGATTCTTTCCGTTTTGTTGATGGATTGATGATTATTTAGATGTATTATATCATTTCCCTTGTTATTCCATGGTTGGATCGTATCGATTCGTTGTTTGAGTTGAGTTCTTGACCGACGCCTTGAAGGTGTCCTAGAAATGTCTTAGAGGGGTTTTCGGGCGTTCTACGATTATTCTTCCTCGTATAGTCGATGATTTATTGATTGTATGATGTTAGGTCGTGTTTCTTGCGAAGAAACCGCGTTGAACCCTTTCGCTCGCCGCCGTCGTCTTCGTTTCGATAGCATTGGGCGTTTCGAAGCTTTCCGGTTGAGCCGTGTTCGTCGGAATACTTGCGTACCGATTTTGAGGCAAGTATCTTGTCCATACATTTCATGTTTCGTAGGCATAATTATTGATAAATGATTTTATGCGAAATCCAATGTTTAATGAACGTAATAAGGGATCGGTATGTTCTCGATAAATGTTGTCTTTCAACAATAATTCTTGTAATTCGTGAATATATGTATTCTCGGAATATATGTGTTGGTTTTGTATGTTGAAAGATGCTACGATCACTTTGAGTGAGTTTAATAGACCGTAATCCTTTGCCGGGGATTACGTAAAGTTATGTGTACTTGTTCGGTAAGAACGTAATGGGTGCGATATTGGTTGTTATTCCTTCGTGAGGAGATTGTGACACTTGGTGTTGCTTGGTATTGGTATTTACTTGTGGTTGTGTGACATTAGTTGTGAGTGTACGTCGACTAAAGTGGCCATTCTAGCGAAGTACCTAGCATTTGTATGCACATTCTAGTATTCGAATTATGGCTTCCCGTGGCGTTGTGGATGATATGTGTATGTTCACCTAGGGACGGTCCGACGGGGGCTCTAGGGATACGTATTGCCGTGAGTGTGCGTATCGTGAACTGTGGTTAGCCACCCAGGGATGTCCGACGGGGCTCTGCGGGGTACGGTGGCCGTGAGTCTCGTACCAGGGTTAACTTTGAAATGTTTTGTTGGAGAACTGTGATTTTTGGCGTATATTTCGTCTGATTAGGATGGCAGTCCAAATGGTAGGGTACTTAGCTGGAATGGCACCAATAAATGTGTTGTGAATGAATTGTCTCTTGGTTGTGATAATTTGGTATGGGTACGTGAGTCATGTGGTTGCTCTGTGCATTGTAGCTCTGTGGTATGATGAGTGAGACTGTTGTCATGGTAATGTTGGATACGGTGTAATTTCCACCGGGTATTCTTGCAGTATGTGATGTGGATGATTTGGGTCGTGGACCTGTGTTGTGATTGGAATGTTATAATTGGGTCGTGGGCCTGTTATCGCTATCGGACTTGTATTTTGAAATAAACGATTGTTGTGCTATGTCCCTAAACATTTGAAAGGCTTGAAAATTCTTAAATCCCAAACGCGTTTTCAAAAACTCCGAGATCGTAAAATGTTTTGTAAGTTGTAAAATGGTTTTATTCTTATCTTTCGTAATCTAAATTGTTTTGATCAAGTGAATTATCTCGGAAGTATATTCATGATTTCTATGTTCTTGGGGTATGATTTGTATGGCTGTCTTTGTATTTATACTTGCACTAGCAAAACAGTGGAGTTTTGCTAACCCCAGTATTCGGGGTGGATGTCTCAGACAAGGCCCGTGTATTTGCAGTTGGCCGGGAGCAATTCACAGGATCGTTACGAAGGATGATGGAAGACGGCGATACTAATCACATGAAGACCGGTGTTGAATATTTGGTGATGTTTTGTTTTGTCTTTCCGTTGTGTTTACTTTCCCCTATGCGGGATTGTTGATTTATGTTAACCCCTGCGTGGGTATGAGTTACGAGAAAGAGTAATGTATGCTCGATGTGTATGTTGTGGTAAAAGACCAAATCGGTCTAATGGTTCGTTTGTTAGCCATGTCGGCATGTATAGTGTTAATGTGTTTTCTGTATTTAGCCTGGTAGATCTTCACGGAGGGGGTCTGCGGCGCTGTAATATTCCCGAAGGGTTTGGGGGTGTTACACTTATTGAGGCAGAAAGTCTCATACTTTCTGTAATGCCATACGCTAAGTCAGGATTAACGTATGCTAACTGTTATGGACAGAAGGTGTTGTCCTTCACTGAACTGCCTCTTTAGCGCACGCTATGTGTAGTATTAGCATATGCTATCGGGTTGTTGCAGATGTCCAGTTTGTTTTCAGGCTCGTTAGTACATGCTAATTATGTGTTAGCGCACGCTAATTGAGACCTGTATAAAAGGATGGACAACCGTTCTTATTCATTTTTTCTTCTAATTTCCAACCCTACGGATGAGCGGACGTGAGAGAGGCAATCTTGAGGCGATTTGGTGCAACCTTTCATTATCTATCCCCATTTTTGGTTTGACAACAGAGATTATACAACATCTAATACGTTTCTTCCTTCTGAATCGAAGAAAATTACTTAGAACTCTAGTTTGGGGAATTTTTGCGGGGTTTTCTTAGATTCATCCATTGAATTCATTTTGGAGCTTGAAATCCTTGAGATTATGAAGTAATTACTCCGTATCCACGTTTCTCTTACGATTATATGAATGTTTTTTATATTACGTGGGTTTGAGAGGGTTTGGATGATTTCCAAACTCTATGTGAATATTCCTGAAGAATTGTGAATCGTAGACGGGATTTTTGGGAGTTCTTTCTTGTGAATTGAGTATTGATTGTTGATTATCGTATTCCTTACGAATCGTTTAGGGCCGGAAGTCTGTTCTTGGACCAATTGAGCTTGAATACCTTTTCCCTTCGATTCAATATGTCTGAAAGGCAAGCATATGTTTATAATGATATGTTCTTGACTTTGAATTTGAAGTGTATGTATTGTGTGTGAGTATATGTTCACTCCGAGATGGGATGACGGGTCCTCTGAGGGGTTGTTGCTTCTGGTGCGATCCATGAACATCTTTGGGTTAACCACTTCAGGACGGGCCGACGGATCCTCTGAGGGGTCGCTGCTTCTAGTACGATCCGCGGTTAATCACGTATATGTTTGAAATGTGAAATGATATGAGACTTTGTTATTTCGAAATACTAGTCTTGAATTTTATGAGATGATTTTATGCTTACTTTAACGTTCAAGAAATATTACTTCATATTCGATATACTTGCACTAGCTATCCACGGCTAACCCCATACGGGAGAAGTACGTTTCATGTATTTCAGGTTCCAGACGAGCAGACGAGCAGCTACCGGGTCGGTGCGAAGATGATGGGCAAGAGTGATGTTGTGTCACTTCATTTTCTGTACTATTTATGTTCTCTATCTGAGATGTTGTATCCTTCATGAATTTTAGTACTTGAGTACTATTGGATGTTTTCTTGTTGTTTCGCTTGTATTATTTTGGGACTAATTCCCAATGACTTTTACTCTGTCCGGCTTGATTTTTACTTTGGACATTAATTCTTATCTTCTTAAGTTTGATTATGTCTGGACTTTGTAGGTCAAAGTTCATGGTTATGTGTACGTATAGTCTTGTGGGCCCCATGAAGGGGCTCGCGGTGCTGTAATATACCCTGAATATATTGGGGGTGTTACAGAATATGTTATCAAATCTTAGGTTTATGGATACCTAGGTTGTCGGTCTCTTTGTGTTGAATTGAGTCATCGTTTGTATACAGTATCACTACAATGCCACCATCTCAGTACGACCGGTGCTCGTAAGTTATCCTTATCTCTCTTCTCTCTTCTTTTATGTATCGTCTTCGAATTTGTACCTTTGGTAATCGTCACCTCGATGGTGTGTAATCTGAACTGTGCTCACAAATATTATCATTGTTCCTCAGAATGTCCATGAGTAGAGGATGCGGAGGCGGATGCAGTCGCAGTCGTGGGCGTGGCACAGCCGGTGGGGCGGACATGTCTTTCAGTGCTGACGTTGGTTCGACCACTACTACTTTATCGAACTCAGTGCATCCAAGTACAGATGGTCAGCAGGACCAGTCGGACGGCTAAGAAAATAATGAGGATGTCGGTGTTGTGAACATTTTTCAGCAGGTGGCAAATCAAATGGCTCTCTTGACCCATACGATCCAACAGAATAACCCAAGCCCGACAGCTAATACGGGTGCGGAAAGATGGCTCCAGGATGTAGTCTGTATGCATCCTCCATAGTTTATTGGTGATACTGATCCGGCTAGTTGTGAAAGCTGTCTTTTCGAGATGGAAAAAGTTTTTGAAGCAGTTGGTTATCCCGAGGCGAGAAGAGTGCCCCTGGCTCAATATTTCCTTGCCAAGGAAGCTGCAACTTGGTGGCAGGCAGTTAAGCCTCAAGCTCATGTTGCTTCTTGGGATGAGTTCAAGAACTTGATGGAGGCCGAGTTTTGTCCTTGTCCAGTTCAAGAGAGCAGAATCCGAGCCTTTTTCGAGGCTAAGCCACAAGACATCTCAATTTCACAAGCAATAGTTGAGTACAACCAAAAGTTAGTCCATGTGAAGAATCTGGTGCGCGATGAGCATGATAAGATCTGCCATTTCGATATGCAGATGAAGACAGAGATCTGGAACTATATGGCCGGGTTCGCCTGCACCACACTGAGAGAGTATCAAGACAAGGCACTGGTCTATGATTTGTTGAAATCGGCGACTGAGGCAACTACCGAACAGAAGAAATAGAAAACCACGGGGAACTTTTCTGGTAACAAGAGTAGTAATTTTCAGAGATCCCATTCAGTTAACCATTATGTCGGCAAGTGGTCACATTCTTCTAGGAGTGGGAAGAGTTTTCATTCTGCTCCGGGTGCCTCGACTCGCGAGATGACATACTTTAATTACAATCGTACTGGCCGCATCAACCATGAGCGCCATTTCCACCTCTGAGATGTAATACTTGCGGTCAGATGGGTCAGATAAGACCTTTGATACTCAAGATTCTGCCCCAGTACTTAGAGAGATGACTGTGAATCAATGTCAGTTATCCAGCCACAGTAGATTTTCTATAGAGGCCGGGGATGGGTCAGTCCATTAGAGGGGGAGATTCTAATGCTGATTCGATACATCCATGAGTTTACAAGATGCGTCGAGTGGATGATATCAATGCAGCGGTGGCCTCAGGTACCATCATATTCTATCTCATCCAGTGCTAGTGCTATTTGATTCTGGTGCTACACATTTCTTCATCTCCTTAGATTTGTGTATGCCGTTTGAGTATTGATTGCATAACGGCTTGTGAGTCGTTTATTGTGAGACTCCCTAATGGGGGATAAAATCGTGGATAATCGCGAGATTAGAAATTATCTATTGAGCAAAGTAGGTGTTGACTGGTTTTCGAATTTGATTGTGGTTGATATCGAGGGTGAGGACTTGATCCTCGATTTAGCTCGAGAATCACGGAGCGATTATGAACTATCGCACTAAGGTTATCACTATGATGATTGAGGATGGTTCCGAGTACTCTTTTGTGGGACGTAATCTAGATAAGAATAAATTGCTTATTAGCACCATGAATGTCGTGAAACTCCTGAATAAAGGTTGCATGGGCTATTGGTGTCATGCTTTGAAGACGGATGAGGGTAGAATCGATTTTTCTTCGATCCTAGTCGTTAATGAGTATCCAGATGTTTTTCCAGATGATTTTCCTGGATTATCGCCAGATCGTGAGATAGAATTTTCTATTGAATTAGAGCCTAACGTGGAACCGATTTCTAAGGCGCCTTATTGCATGGCACTTTCATAAATACAGGAGTCATGCAGTTGATGAACAAGACATTTAGCGAGTATCTTGATAGATGTGTTTTCGTCTTCATTGACGATATTCTGATTAATTCTCGAGATGAAAAGGAGCATGCCCAACACTCGCGTCTAATATTAGACATTTTGAGAGCTCAGCACCTTTATGCGAAGTTCTCAAAATGTGAATTCTGGATGAAGGAGGTTATCTTTATCGGCCATGTGATATTGGCCGAAAGAGTTCGTGTGGACCTGCAAAAGATTGAAGCAGTGTTAGATTGGACACTGCCTAAAAATGTAAAGGAAGTTCGTAGCTTTTTGGGTCTTGCGTGGTACTATCGTCGGTTTGTCGAGGGGTTCTATAAACTTGCTCGATCGCTTACACAGTTGCTCCAGAAGACGGAAAAGTTTGTTTGGACTGTTGAGAGACAGCAATGCTTTGATGAACTGAAGAAGCATTTGACGTCAGTGCCGGTTTTGGCTTTACCGCAAGGTAATGAGAGTTTTGCAGTATATAGTGACGCTTTAGATCAGGGACTCGGGTGTGTGCTTATGCAACACGATAAGACAATAGCATTTGCGTCGCGGCAGTTGAAGTTGTATGAGACGAATTATCCTACTCACGACTTGGAATTGGCAGCAGTCGTGTTTGCACTAGTGATTTGGCGGCATTATTTAGACAAAAAATCCTTCTATTCTAAAAGAGGAATGGATCTTCGTGTCTGATCTATATGGATCACAAGAGTTTGATATATATTTTCAATCAGAAAGAGTTAAATATGAGACAACGCCGTTGGTTGGAATTGATAAAAGATTACGACTTGCAAATTCTTTACCATCCGAGAAAGGCAAACATCATCGCAAATGCGTTGAGCTAAAAAACGGCATCACTACAGATGCTCGAGATCCTTACACCTCAAGAAAAGATTCGGCAAGAATTGATCGAACATGGAATACAATTTGGCTTCTGTGGGTGCAAGGACAATTGTGTACCCTCGAAATTACTTGATCTTTATTTGATGATATCAAAAGAAAGCAGTGGAGTGACCCAATGATTATTCAACTGAAGGAAGATGTGATTAAAAGGAAAGCTCCTCATTTTATGGTCCATGAGGAGAATATTTTGAGATTCCAGTATAGACTTTGTGTACTGAATGACTTAGAGTTGGGGCAAAAGATACTTGGAGAAGCCCGTGTTATGCCTTACTCAATCCATCCGGGGACGAGTAAGATGTACAAAGATTCGAAGCGAATTTTTTGGTGGAATAATATGAAAAATGATGTCACATTGTTTGTTTTGCTATATTTGACTTGCCAACAAGTCAAAATCGAGCATCAACGACCAGCAGGGTTGTTGAAGCCGCTTTCTATTCCCGAGTGGAAGTGGAAAGACATTTTCATGGACTTTATCACTGGAATACGGAGGACTAAAGCTGGAATGAATATGATTTGGGTAATAGTCGATCGATTAACCAAGTCGGCACATTTCCTTGGTATTAAGGACACTTGGGGACCAGAGAGGCTGGCTCGGAAATTTATAACAGAGATTGTGAGATTGCATGGTACACCTAAAACTATCGTATTTGATCGAGATGGCTATTTTCTATCATATTTATGGCAGGCGGTCCATCAGGCCTTAGGTACCGAGTTGAAGTTGAGTACATCTATTCATCCATAGTCAGACGGTCAGACTGAGCGGACGATTCAGACATCAGAGGATATGTTGCGGGCTTGTGCCCTATACTAGAGCAGTGAATGGGAACTACATTTACCGTTGATTGAGTTTACTTATAATAACAGTTGGCATGCATCGATTCAAATGCCCCCCTTCGAAAAACTTTATGGTAGGCGATGTAGATCGCCATTCTGTTGCAATGAGGCCTCGGAGTTAATTGGGACAGAATCGAATATGTTAATCGAAACTAAGGAGAAGATTTTTACCTTTCGAGACCGTTTATTGACTGCCCAGAGTCGACAGAAATCATATGCTGATATTCACCGTCGACCCTTGGAGTTGGAGATCATGTTTTGCTCAAGGTGTCTCCGACGAAGGGAGTTTTCCATTTCGAGAACAAAGGGAAACTTAGTCCGAGATATATCAGATATATGTCAGACCATTTGAGATTTTAGACAGGGTTGGAGAATTGGCTTATCTCTTGGCACTACCTCCAACTTGAGTCGTCCATAATTTTTTTCATGTTTCTCAATTGAGAAAGTATGTACCGGATCCGAGTCATATTATCGATTACGGTGAGATCGATGTAGCCGAAGATGTTACCTTTGAAGAAAGACCGGTGAAGATCCTTGAGCGTAGAGAGAAACAACTCAGGCACAAAGTCATTCCGCTAGTCAAGGTATAATGGTCGAGGCATAGAGCCGAGGAAGCGACTTGGGAGACAGACGAGAAGATGCGTGTGAGATACCCCGAACTTTTTGTTTATTGAGTTTCGGGACGAAACTTTCTTTTAGAGGGGGACAACGTAATATCCGTACTTTTCTACTTTTGGTAATTTTCACTTTTAGTGCTTTTCCATTTTTGACGACTCGCTTGTGATCATTTCGATGTTTTGAAACTATCTCATTCTGCACTTTTTGCTATTTGAACGGTTTTCGAGGCTGTTTTAATTGAATTCGTGAAATATTATGACTTTTCCGCATTTAGTTTCGATTTTGGTAAATCTTGATTGAAACTATCATTTCGATATTTCTACAAGTTCGTTTAATATTATCAGATCTGTTGTGGGCTTTGATATTATTGTTTAACCCCGAATCGTGTTTTCCAATGTTTAGGCCGTTTTTCCCAAAGTTTTGGGTGTAGTTAGGGATGTCAATGAGTCGGTTAGGGTATGAGTATGCCTCCTCCATACCATACCTTATTTGATTCGGATCAGTCGGGTATTACCCATCGGGTAATCGGGTACCCAATGGGTATTCGGGTACCCGTATACCCTATATTTAAGAATGTAAATATTTTTTAATATATATCATATATACATATAATGTAATTAATAAATCAATTTAGTATAGTAAATATTTAAAATATAATATTTTATATAATAATATATATAATATAACATAATATAATCTTTATGTATTATATATAATAAAAATATATTTGTATAATTCAAACGGGTACGCGGGTCGTGTAATCGGGTCGGGTAATCGGATAATATACTATACCCATATCCTACCCGTACCCGATCATAAAATTTCGGGTTCGGCCGATACCCGACGCGATTTCGGGTTTATCCGACGGGTAGTATCGGGTACGGATAAAGTTGACATCTCTAGGTGTATTCTTCTATATTTGTTTTTCGTACCCTAAGGTGGTCGGAATCATATATTGGTTTGGTACTCGAATTCGTATTTTGACGCTCTTCCTAAGCGCTTCATTGAACGTTGTCAATCTTTGAGTTTTGCGTTGTCCGGAGCTTGTTCGGGCTGACTGGGTTTCACATTTGAGTTGCTGCGCACAAGTAATTAGCGCACACTATTTAACTTAATAGTGCACGCTAAGTTGTTGAGGCAGAAAGTCTCATACTTTCTGTAATGCCACGCTGGCGCACACCTAAGTCGGGATTAGCGTACGTTAACTGTTATGGACAGAAGGTTCTGTCCTTTACTGAATTGCCTCTTTAGCGCATGCTATGTGTAGTATTAGCGTACGCTAACGGGTTGTTGCAGAGTGTCCAGTTCGTTTTCAGGCTAGTTAGCACACGCTAATCGTTGAGTTAGCGCATGCAAATTAAGACCTGTATATAAGGATGGACAACCGTGTTCTTATTCATTTCTTCTTCTCATTTCCAACCCTACGGATGAGCGGGCGCGATAGTGTAACACCCCCAGATTTAACCGGAAATATTACAGCGCCGTGGGCCCCGAGATGGAACCCACAAGGCTAAAAGAAATTTTCGCAAACATTTACAAATGCCCAAGAGGCCAACGACGGTACTATCTTTAAAAATTCACAAAGACTTATAAAATCCATTTATCAAAAACCGTCGTAAAAACTCATTTGAAATCGCGAGGCCAAACAGCCGACACTCAAAAGTTTAGAAAACGACTTCCAAAGCAACCTCAGTTACCAGATACCAAAAGGTCATTTCAAAATACCCACGCAATGGAAAAGACCAACCATAAGGATACTCTAGCACGGAATACGAGAACCAATCAAAAAAACTCAATGCACACAACATGTCCTAGCGGTATCCTCAGGAAGCTCATCTCTTCACGACCGCTACAAGCTCGATACTCCAAGAACCTAAAAGAAATCCACGTGGTCGGCCATAATATCCACAATGATAACCGTCACATCACATTAAGAATACATACCAATGAGAATAAGAATACGACCAATGTAATCTTACCGCCATGACTTTACTTACTCAAGTAATTCTCATCGAATAACCATTAAACTCGAACATAATATTTGTATTGTACCTCAAACAATACTCAAGATCCTCAAACTATCCTAACCAACTCACGATACGGAAATCTACCATTTCTGACCAATACGATCCATCGAATAAAATCATCAAATCCCAAGACGATAACCAATTGTCCACCAAAGACAAGACCAAGGAAAATATGGAACATACCTCGAGATATGATGTGCCACGATAATCATATCAGTCTAATCCGATATCAGAACAATGCAATGCGGACAAGGTCCTAACACAAGACCTACAAATGCATACTCATATGACAACGTCAATATGCTCAAAAACAATAACAACTATGTATACTCAATGGAAATCCCATGATCCAGCGCCCTCAGCGTAGATCCCAAGATGATCCTACAAGATCAACACGAGGTGGATAACCAACAATATACATATGCACAACAATAACACAATCTTGGGTAATCCAACGATCAGGCGCCCTCGGCATAGATCCCAAGATGATCCGTCGGACCAACACGAGGTGGAAAAACCCGTCCAATGATCCGGCGCCCTCGGCATAGATCCCAAGATGATCCGTCGGACCAACACGAGGTGGACATCCGATCCAGCGCCCTCGGCATAGATCGCGCGATCCCATCGGATCAACACAACATAAACAACACAATATGCATACACATATGCAAACAATATGTTCATCATCATGAACAACGCAACATGAGCGACAATATGACAAATCAATTAAGGCGACCTCATGTTCGACAACATGAATGATAATACGCATGATCAAATCACTAACTCTAATTGAATCGATATAAGATACTTGCCCCGAGTCCTTCGGGAGAAATCTCGATGTCCAATCATCACCGACGATTATCCTCAATGCTCGGCGATCCATACGAACAATGAACTATAGATACTCATATCCTCGTCTTTACCATAATGTAACCTTGATACTCGAACATACCAATAACTGAGATAAGCATATACATTATGATTTATCTCCCAGAATCGAAAGAACGATATGCGATCCGAATACCCAGAGTTCACAATAATAATCATCACTATATGCATTATAAACGAAATGAAACTGAAACCATTCATTAAATATTATAACTGAGCAAGTAATAACTTGCCTCGATACCGATACGACGAAGCTGCTACCGAACACATTGCCTTTGAGCTCCTCAGCCCCGATCAAAAGCAATACAATGGACATACTCGAACGCGACCGCAATATCCGGTTATAATCACCGATCAACAATCTCAACCTATCGAAGAAATCAAATAACACATATCCGATAACAATCAACAACTGACAAACTAACCAATCGAACTCAACGGTTCAACACAACCTCGAATAAACACAGTCAGAACCAACCAAGTCAAACCATCACGAATTCCTAATCAAAACACAAAAATACTGCACTGCCTGCCTACTTAGCGCACGTTAAACGCATAACGTAGCGTGCGCTAAGTTGTCCCGTTAGCGTGCGCTAGCCAGTAAGCTTAGCGTGCGCTAATGCTGTACAGTGGCATGCAATCCAAGCATCGACTAACATCTTGCAACTACGAATCCGAATGAAGGGAGATATGAATCTCCATATCTCTTGAAGATAAACAACACCATAACTATCACAAGGATCATATCATTGTCCATATATCAATAATAACACCAACAATCAAACCGACTCGATAACAAGGATCATATCATATTCAATCCGGAATTCAACCTCGTATCATGATTTAACTCCTCTAAATCGATCAATATAATTAACAAGATTCAGAAATCCATCTTAGATCGGGTTAAACGAATCAACATCCTTATAGTATGAAGAATCTTAACTAACATCCGAGACTCTTATCAAAATTCCATTGAATCCCATATAACATCATCATATGATTATCCAACATGCTCCTTACATGAAATCATCCAAGAAAACGAACTATCATCAAGAGGATACGAAAATTACGGATTGGATGGACCAAGAATAAGAACACTAGACTCCATTCCAAGAATCATGAATAACTTGAAGAACAAGGTTTGAATCCATGCTCTCCATCTTAATCTTGTTAAAGATCATCATCTCTCAGTGTTTAGGAACTCCAAATGTTCTCCCAAGGTTGTCTCTATCGGGTGAAAGGAAAGAAATGGACGAAATGCTTCATGACACTGTTTGTCCCTTTATATAGAATACCTTACTAGCGTGCGCTAAACCATTATGTTTAGCGTGCGCTAGTCTTAGCGTGCGCTAACTGACTTTGTTAGCGTGCGCTATCGAAGCCCAGAGGCTACTGTCTTGCTTCGTAAACTACCTTACGTACGTAATGCCCATGCATTAACGTCGTAAATCATCATGTCTAGCGTACGCAAGTCCTTACTCTTAGCGTGCGCTATCCGAAGTTGACTTACTACGGTGTTCACCTACCACTCGCCCCCACATTAAACAAAGCATCTTACAAGGATAAGATTCCTTGTTGGTGATATATATTTAGCGTGCGCTAAGCCTAATCTTTAGCGTGCGCTAATACTTCAGGACAACAACCATTGACTTACGAACGTGCGCGAAGCGGCCGGGTCCATACGCGATTCCTTGATCGGACTACATTAGCGTCGCTAACCTATGAACGTAGCGTGCGCTAATCACCGCGATAGCGTGCGCTATGCATGAATATCGGCGTGCGCTAATAAGGCTATACTTAGCCATTTTCCATGATTCTTGTCCAACGTCTCGACATACCAAAAGCGAACATAAGACACACTGAATCGATAATATCATCATACGATATACCCGATATCAAAATCGACAACCGATACACAATATCCTCAAATGTAGCGTCGACCAAATACGACAATTATACCAATATCGACATCTCGGTCCTTCATTTATTTTATCCTCACTGCATGATTCCATCTGTACAATATAACTCGGATAAAATAATATCAAACAATGATAGTAGAAATTAGGATATTACATTCTACACTTAAAATAAGTTTCGTCTCGAAACTTGCCATCCGTCATAGAAAACAAACAAACATCTTGTTCAACCCAAAATATCCCAAAACCATCACGACAACGATCAATCATCATCATTACGAATATCCAAAAGAGCATACTTACAAATACGCAGTCGGCGATCTCAGGAGATACTAGCCAATCTCACATGCGGTCTCAATACGCTTACGATCACAATTCCCGAGTCTCAACAAAATATATCATCTTCGGATGAAACAATCTGCCGAATCAAATCTTATGCTTTGATTACATAATCAAGTCTCGATTCGATAAGACGAATAATACACAATACATCTGCAAAACAATTGCCCAAAAACAACGACACGAATTCGAAACATCAACACAAAATCCGAGCGCTCAAATGATCACGGCCAATGATCAACAATCAATCGAATTTATCATCGACATGATAAATTCCAATCGACCAACGGAGGTCAAAACACAATCGGGAATATCATCATCGTGATAAACTCCAATATTACCAATGAGCGATCAAAGAAAATCGAGAATACCTTCACACGGTAAACTCCACCACGATCAACACGGACCCACGAAATAGATATACGAAAGAATAACATTCTCAAGCGACAAATCAATCACGCACCGTAGATCTCAATAAACATACCCAGTGGCGAACATTTTCCTCGGCATACGAACAACGAATCGCAAATCGGCGAACATACCAATTCATACGCGGAGTGGAAAGCGACCACTCGATATCGAAACAACCGGTATGGGGTCACCATCCCCAAATCTACGCTTACAAGGAAATCATTCGGAATCACTAAGGTAAAATCGCGCTACTATCATACCAATGGAATCACATAGCACCTATGTTCCGGTTTCACAAAATCCCAAGTTTCCAAAATAATATTATGCGCATGAATCTACAACACGCAACATATTTCTCTTATCCGATAAATCAACCGATCATCCGTGGATAACCAAACTACCATACTAACGTTCGAATCTCTTTCATAGTACCATACTGATGTACTATCCAGTTCGTGAGTCTCACTCAGAACTCCACCACGATATGCATTATGCACTAAATGCACATGTATATCCATCACATTTTCAAAACCAGTTTGAAATCATATATTCTTGTCACGAAGACAATTTTCGAAAGTTCTTTCAAGAGTTTGAAAATCAAAACATAAATTTTGGTAAGACCACAAAATCAATTTTAAAAATTAAATCGGCTCGCTGGTGCCAAGTTCTCGATAAAAATTCTTTTCGAATATACACGATTAAATAAAATGAATTTTATGCAAATGCTTGTCCATATCCATACCCCTGTATACCACTTCGGCTCGTCACCAATATCCACTGATATTCCATCGGAAAACCACACGATAGAGTTCCAAATCTCAAATATAAACTCCGACTAAAAACTCCTTTCCACATATGACTCATAGCGTCGGTCATTAACCCATCTTGGATCACCTTAAATATGATATGACAAAATATTGAAACGAATCAATACAATGAAAGACTTCCCGAGAAGTTCCATTTGAACAAGTAAACCAAAGCCTCGAAAGGCGGATAAAGTATTTTACAACTCTCGGGAGTTTTGAAAACAGGAAAGTCTTTTGAAACATTAGGGTCTCGGCCCGTATCTTGTTCCGCATTACAAGAAGTTTAAAAAGTAGGAAACTCTTTTCGGACCCCAAGTCTGAGTTATAAAACCATTTCAAAATCGATTGGGTCTCGGCCCAAAATCATTTTCCGTAAAACATCAGTAAAACATTCATTTTGAAAGGTATCATTTTCAAATGATCAAAAGCGATTCATGAATTAACATGTCACATGTTCTTCTCAACCATGCACAATATTTTCTCCCGGATGCACAATTAGTTCCAAAATCTAACCAACATCTTGATTTACAAAAATCGTGGTTTCTCAAGATCATCAATCTGTCCCACTCGACATCTCATCTTAACGCATGATATCTGCTGAATCTCAAGACACATCAACTATAGAACAATAAATCTCAATGCAATTCAAAAATCGAATACTTACGGATCGTGAAGCGACGATTCCCGTGATCTTGGCACATGTCTAGACTCAAGAAAATACTCGACACGGTATTTTCAAAACACACGTTTTGCAAACTCGATTCGACTCAAGAACACAATACATCTCATTCGGAGAATCTCGTTAACACCATTTGGAAAAGTTATAACAAGCCCGATGCGATCTTGGCAAATCCGATAACGCGGCTTTGAGTGAACAACAAAGACTCACGGCTCTAGTATTTGTCAATCGACAACTCGAATGACGCAACAAAAACACGACTCAACTCGACCCGAATGCCTAGGTTTTCTCAACCTAAGCTCCGATACCATATTCTGTAACACCCCAGATTTAACCGGAAATATTACGGTAGCCGTGGGCCAGATGGAACCCACAAGGCTAAAAGAAATTTTCGCAAACATTTACAAATGCCCAAGAGGCCAACGACGGTACTATCTTTAAAAATTCACAAAGACTTATAAAATCCATTTATCAAAACCGTCGTAAAAACTCATTTGAAATCGCGAGGCCAAACAAATGACACTCAAAAGTTTAGAAAAGCGACTTCCAAAGCAACCTCGGTTACCGGATACCAAAAGGTCATTTCAAAATACTCACGCGGAAAAGACCAACCATAAGGATACTCTAGCGGCGGAATACGAGAACCAATCAAAAAAACTCAATGCACACAACATGTCCTAGCGGTATCCTCAGGAAGCTCATCTCTTCACGACCGCTACAAGCTCGATACTCCAAGAACCTAAAAAGAAATCCACGACGGTCACCATAATATCCAACAATGATAACCGTCACATCACATTAAGAATACATACCAATGAGAATAAGAATACGACCAATGTAATCTTACCGCCATGACTTTACTTACTCAAGTAATTCTCATCGAATAACCATTAAACTCGAACATAATATTTGTATTGTACCTCAAACAATACTCAAGATCCTCAAACTATCATAACCAACTCACGATACGGAAATCTACCATTTCTGACCAATACGATCCATCGAATAAAATCATCAAATCCCAAGACGATAACCAATTGTCCACCAAAGACAAGACCAAGGAAAATATGGAACATACCTCGAGATATGATGTGCCACGATAATCATATCGGTCTAATCCGATATCAGAACAATGCAATGCGGAAAAGGTCCTAAAACTAGATCTACAAATGCATACTCATATGACAACGTCAATATGCTCAAAAACAATAACAACTATGTATACTCAATGGAAATCCCATGATCCAGCGCCCTCAGCATAGATCCCAAGATGCTCCTACAAGATCAACACGAGGTGGAGAACCAACAATAAACCTATGCACAACAATAACACAATCTTGGGTAATCCAGCGATCAGCGCCCTCGGCATAGATCCCAAGATGATCCGTCGGACCAACACGAGGTGGAAAAACCCGTCCAATGATCCGGCGCCCTCGGCATAGATCCCAAGATGATCGTCGACCAACACGAGTGGACATCCGATCCAGCGCCCTCAGCATAGATCGCGCGATCCCATCGGATCAACACAACATAAACAACACAATATGCATACACATATGCAAAACAATATGTTCATCATCATGAACAACGCAACATGAGCGACAATATGACAAATCAATTAAGGCGACCTCATGTTCGACAACATGAATGATAATACGCATGATCAAATCACTAACTCTAATTGAATCGATATAAGATACTTGCCGAGTCCTTCGGGAGAAATCTCGATGTCGATCATCACCGACGATTATCCTCAATGCTCGGCGATCCATACGAACAATGAACTATAGATACTCATATCCTCGTCTTTACCATAATGTAACCTTGATACTCGAACATACCAATAAGCGAGATAAGCATATACATTATGATTTATCTCCAGAATCGAAAGAGCGATATGCGATCCGAATACCCGAGTTCACAATAATAATCATCACTATATGCATTATAAGCGAAATGAAATCGAAACCATTCATTAAATATTATAAGCGAGCAAGTAATAACTTGCCTCGATACCGATCTGACGAAGGCGCTGCGAACACATTGCCTTTGTCTACGAGCTCCTCGGCCGATCAAAAGCAATACAATGGACATACTCGAAACGCGACCGCAATATCCGGTTATAATCACCGATCAACAATCTCAACCTATCGAAGAAATCAAATAACACATATCCGATAACAATCAACAAGCGACAAACTAACCAATCGAACTCAGCGGTTCAACACAACCTCGAATAAACACGGTCGAGAACCAACCAAGTCAAACCATCACGAATTCTAATCAAAACACAAAAATCGCACTTGCTTTGCCTACTTAGCGCACGTTAAGCGCATAACGTAGCGTGCGCTAAGTTGTCCCGTTAGCGTGCGCTAGCGGTAAGCTTAGCGTGCGCTAATCTTTGTCTGATGGCATGCAATCCAAGCATCGACTAACATCTTGCAACTACGAATCCGAATGAAGGGAGATATGAATCTCCATATCTCTTGAAGATAAACAACACCATAACTATCACAAGGATCATATCATTGTCCATATATCAATAATAACACCAACAATCAAACCAACTCGATAACAAGGATCATATCATATTCAATCCGGAATTCAACCTCGTATCATGATTTAACTCCTCTAAATCGATCAATATAATTAACAAGATTGAAATCCATCTTAGATCGGGTTAAGCGAATCAACATCCTTATAGTATGAAGAATCTTAACTAACATCGAGACTCTTATCAAAATTCCATTGAATCCCATATAACATCATCATATGATTATCGAACATGCTCCTTACATGAAATCATCCAAGAAAACGAACTATCATCAAGAGGATACGAAAATTACCTGGATTGGATGGACCAAGAATAAGAACACTAGACTCCATTCCAAGAATCATGAATAACTTGAAGAACAAGGTTTGAATCCATGCTCTCCATCTTAATCTTGTTAAAGATCATCATCTCTCAGTGTTTAGGAACTCCAAATGTTCTCCCAAGGTTGTCTCTATCGGGTGAAAGGAAAGAAATGGACGAAATGCTTCATGACACCTGTTTGTCCCTTTATATAGAATACCTTACTAGCGTGCGCTAAACCATTATGTTTAGCGTGCGCTAACTGACTTTGTTAGCGTGCGCTATCGAAGCCCAGAGGCTACTGTCTTGCTTCGTAAACTACCTTACGTACGTAATGCCCATGCATTAACGTACCTAAATCATCATGTCTAGCGTCGCAAGTCCTTACTCTTAGCGTGCGCTATCCGAAGTTGACTTACTACGGTGTTCACCTACCACTCGCCCCCACATTCCGATGACATCTTACAAGGATAAGATTCCTTGTTGGTGATATATATTTTGCGTGCGTTTAGCCTTATCTTTAGCGTGCTCTAATACTTAAGGACAACAACCGTTGACTTACGAGCGTGCGCAGCGGTAGGGTCCATACGAGAATCCTACGATCGGACTACATTAGCGTCGCTAACCTATTAACGTGGCGTCGCTAATCACGCACGATAGCGTGCGCTATGCATGAATATCGGCGTGCGCTAATAAGGCTATACTTAGCCATTTTCCGCAGATTCTTGTCCAAGCGTCTCGACATACCAAAAGCGAACATAAGACACAGAATCGATAATATCATCATACGATATACCCGATATCAAAAGTACGACAACTGATACACAATATCCTCAAATGTAGCATCGACCAAATACGACAATTATACCAATACTGACATCTCAGTCCTTCATTTATTTTATCCTTACTGTACAGATTCCATGCTGTACAATATAACTCGGATAAAATAATATCAAACAACAGTAGTAGAAATTCCGGATATTACAGATAGAGGCGATCTTGAGGCATTTTGGTGCAACCTTTCATCATCTACCACCGTTTTTAGTTTGGAAACAAAGATTATACAACATCTAATCCGTTTCTTCCTTCCGAATCGAGGTAAATTCCTTAGAGCCCTAGTTTGGGGAGTTTTGGGTTTTTTTTCTTAGATTCATCCATTGAATTTGTTTTGAAGCTTGAAGTCCTTGAGATTATGAAGTTATTACTCTGTACCCACATTTTTCTTACGATTATACGAATGTTTTTGAATATTACTCAGATTTGAGGGTTTGGATGATTTCCAAACTCTATATTCTTGAAGAATTGTGAATCGTATATGGGGTTTTGGAACTTCCTTCTTGTGAATTGAGTATTGATTGTTGATTATCGTATTCCTTACGAATCATTTAGGGCCGGAAGTGTGTTCTTGGACCATTCGAGCTTGAATACCTTTTCCCTTCGATTCAATATGTCTCAAAGGCAAGTATATGTTTATGATTATATGTTCTTGACTTTGAAAGTGAAGTGTATGTATTGTGTGTGAGTATATGTTCACTCCGGGATGGGCCGACGGGTCCCTGAGGGGTCATTGCTTCTGGTGCGATCCATGAACATCTTTGGGTTAACCACTCCGGTACAGGCTGACGGGTCCCCTGAGGGGTCGCTGCTTCTGGTACGATCCACGATTAATCACGTATATATTTGAATTGTGAAATGATACGAGACTTAGTTATTTCGAAATACTAATCTTGAATTTTGTGAGATGATGTTATGCTTACTTTACCATTCAAGAAATATTACTTCATATTCAATATACTTGCACTAGTTATTCTACGGCTAACCCCATACGGGAAAAATAAGTTTCATGTATTTCAGGTTCCAGACTAGTAGACGAGCGGGTATCGGGTCGGTACGAAGATGATGGGCAAGAGTGATGTTGTGTCATTTTATTTTCCATACTATTTATGTTCTCTATATGAGATGTTGTACCCTGCATGAATTTAGTACTTGAGTACTATGGGATGTTTTCTTGTTTTTTTCACTTGTATTGTTCTTGACTAATTCCCAATGACTTTTACCCTGTCAAACTTGATTATTACTTTGGACGTTAATTCTTATTGTCTTCCGTTTGATTATGTTTAGATCTTATCGGTCAAAGTTCATGGTTACGTGTATGTATAGCCTTGTGGGTCCCACGGAGGGGCTCATGACACTGTAATATATCCTGAATATCTTGGCGGTGTTACACCTATGTTGTAACACCCCCAACTCGGTCGAAATGCCACAACGCCATAGGCCTTTCTCATAACGATCTACCAGGATAGACACCTTACATATCAACAACACCATTGACTGTCGAGGTCGAAAGATATGATAACGAACCGAAAAGGTCACTCGACATCACAAAAGACCATCATGGCCAACAACTCCATATGAGGACTAAATTTTAATGCATAAGAAAACTAGTATCTCAATTCCATAATACAACTCACACCCATGCACTGGTGATCAAGCGATAAAAGAAAACCCTTGACTACAATAAAGCCAAAAGAAAAGACTTTGACTCTTGTGTGATTAACATCGTTGTCCTTCATCCTCTTTCAAGCCGACCCAGTGATTTCTCCCGAGCTGCAAATCCCTGAATGCATGAAAGGCACCCCCCACCAGAACTGGGGGTTAGCAAACTGGAATTTTGCTAGTGCAAGTACAAAATATAAAAGTTATACAAAAAATATCCACGCAAAATCAAAGCAGTCACAAAGTCAACACAAGTCACATAATCACACAATCATCACCAAAGAACATTCGCATACGGAAGGATAAAAATCATTCATACTTTCACTCCTTTCCAAGGAGAAACAAAAATGAAGAAATTCTTGGCAAGTCCCATTGAGTCAAATGAGTTGGTTCGAAATCTTTGAAAATACTTTTCAAAAACACTTTGGTAAACTAGTTTGATAGCGCCATTTATTGACTAGGGCTAGGTTAATGGAAACAATTGAAAAGTAGTTCCAAATCTCTCGGGTTCCTTCACCCTAAACGCGCTTTCTCAGTGAATTCCTACTCAAGACCATTAATGACTAACTATCCCTCGAAGATCTCATCAGAAATCCTTTGTTATTTAATCCTTGATTTTCTTACTGATACCAATATTTTGAAAAAGGTTTGAAAAGGATTAAAGAGGCACGAATTCATTCGGTATCAGGGTCTAGCTATCATATAAGTTTCCTCGACTCTGAAGCCTGCCAAGAGCCTCCCCTGAAATATCTGTGCACCGGCGTTCACTACATTGTGGCGGCCGCTCATTTGTATATGTTGCTGTGCCGACGTGTCTCTCATAAGAGCCGCCCCTTGCATCACGCATTAGGCAACACCGTGGTTCCACCAACCACATGAGCCGCTCTTTGCAGCATACGCAGTCCGGAGTCCACATCCCCCCCTCCGCAGCTTCGGATACGACGAACCACACAAGAAAATATTACCATTGACAATCCATATAAGGTTCAATCAACCAAATACACAAGAGCAATCACGTAAATTCAAGTCAACACAGAGGCTTCACATTCTACGACAAATATTCATAGCCACATAAGAAATTACATACATGGTACTCAACAAATCAGGTAACGTTATAATCATCAAGGTCTACCATTACAATCCTTATGCCTCAGCATTAATAATAACACAAGGTCTCACCTTCACATTCATACAACTCACATTCACCACACAATTAATGCGCGAGTATAACGTTCGTAAAAGGAAGGCAACAACAACATATACGTATATAAATATATATAACATACATATGTTATTATAAAACAATGTATAACTTTGTATAATTATGAAATTACATAGATATAATTCTTATAACAAGGTAAGTGCCTCAAATCCAACAAGCGAGCAAAATGACGAAATAGCTTGAATGGATATGATCACGAACACCGAATCCGACGAATCGCCACCATGCGTCCAATAACCTAATTCGGATGAAGAAGGATGGATTAAATGGTATATTTCATAAATTGATTCTCCTAACGATCTCTACACCAAATCCCAACCCTCGAATACCCGCTTTCCCTCCGAAATAGAAGCATCAAACAATCCAAATATGTAATTAACCTTTTTGACCACCTAAATGATGTTTTTTTGAAAAACCTTAAATCATGAAAGTTGTATATAGTTGAAAATTCTTTCCAAGAAGGTATGGTTCATCAAAAACGAACATATAACGTATCGGAATTAAATAAAATGCCCGCTGACTAAGATCTCAAACTTAGAAATGAGATCTGAAAATGTTTTAGGTTTTTGAGTATAGTTCGGAATAAAATATGAGAAAAGGTAAAGGACGAGAGTTATAGACATTCCAAATTTTGAATCAACAAGAATCGTTAGATTCTAACGTAAATTGAATTTTATAGGAATTTTTGAAGTTGTTGTATATTCCATTCAAAATAAAACAGGATACGAAGATGACATTTTTGAGCCCACTTAAACTCTGAATTTGGAAAAGTTCATGAATGAAACTTGTAGAGGACGAAAATTTATTTCTAGAAGGTTTAGAACCATCAAATTCAAAACTATAATGAATTTAATACGAATTTTACAATATGGCTGACTGTTGTGACACAAACCTTACGAGAATCCCCAAAACAATATATAACACGAAACGATAATTACCCCCATTCGAATATCAAAACAAAACGTGATTCCAATATTTCAGATATAATCAATACATTCGAATTATGCTAAGTGATTCAGTAATTTTTGGATTACGGACACAAAATCGAGGAAACTCTCCAAAATTCTGAGATCTAAGGTTCTGCACAATTACCTCGAATCGAAGAAGAAAGGATGACTAGATGATGTTAATCCACTCTTAACGACTGAGTATAGTGTTAAGAGATCAAAGGTTGGTTATCTTTCAAGTAAGATCGCCCCGAATCGCCCCAAAAAGCCGTTACCCGACACGAGGAGAAGAAATAATGTGTGTTTTGTTCTAATTAGAACAATTGTGGGTTTATATCCCGCTGGAGTTACGGCCGTAATGGTATGTGTGCTATGTCCATAAAGAGACTACTCTTACGGCCGTAAAGGCATGCGGGTTACGACCGTAACCTACCCTCTGACAACAGGTAACGTCCTGCTATCACTTTAGTCCCAAACGGCCTCAAAATGCGACGATTCAAGAAATTCGATGAAGCTCCTACAAAGAGTTATCAACAACGAGCCTAAGTGCTAAATAAACACGCGATTCCGACCATCTTAGGGTACGAATAAACGAATACAAAATCTAGTGCCCAATATTTTTGGAAAATTACAAACAGCCCAAACGCTCGAGAATCACGATTCGAGCTAGAGCAACAACGCCCATGCTCACGACACGTCTGAAAATATTAAATGAACTTGTAGAAACAGCTAAATGATAGAACAAGATTTGCAAGAATCGAACCCAAATACATAAAAACCACAATAATTCACAGATTTCAACAAAACAGCTTCGAAACTTGTTCGGATGGTAAAATATGCAGAATAAAATAGTTTAAATTGTCGAAAAGGTTACAAGCGAGTCGCTAAAAATAAAAAATCTCAAAAAAGAGAAATTACTAAAAATAGAAGGTATGAATATCACATTCCTCACACTAAAAAGAAGTTTCATTCCCGAAACTTAGAACAATAAAAGTTGGAAATGTAAAGCAACAGATTGAGAAATAATCAAAGTCACGGTTGTCGGAAATAGCAACGATTAAGACAATTATAAAATCTTCACTCGCCAATGCTAGGCTCTTCAAAGAAGAGAAGTAAAGGTTTGGGACATCCTCAGTCATTTGCTTTGCTCATCGATAGAGTGGCGTTCTTTGCCTGCTCAGAGACTATCTCGCAAAATTATATTCGATGACCCTCACACCCGCATCGGTAGCAAGTCAAGGGTGGAGAGGAACAATGTGCATGAACATACCCCGGGACATTGCAGTTGAAGCACCTTCTCATCTTACCGGAAGTCACGATGTTGGTTTAGAACTTTTAGCGCTCACACCCGACCGAGAAGACGGTGCATTCGAACGATGCGGGGGTTTGGGAACCTTAGTTTCTTTGCCACCCGAGAATCTTCGAGAAGTCTTTTGTCTCTTTGCCCTGCTCATGGGCTCGATCACCGAATAGATCTTATAGGATATCGTCCAATCTTGATACTCTTTCACGATAGCATGAATCATTATCGTACAAACCACGTCACCACTTCCACAACCATTATGATGGCCACGTCTGCTAATGCTCGACATGCTAGGACATATAATACCATTCAGCACAACAAACAAACAATAACACCAAAAATATCCACACAAGGCACATAATGAAATGCTGAAGTTGTATCCGCAACTCGAGAATACTTTCGACCATAGCACTCAGTATCTTACGACCATAACATGCTGTTGAACAGCAAAAATCAGCCAGCAGTCCTGAACATCCCACAATGGTAATGGCGACACAAACATGAACAATTTTGAAGCATGCATAGTATATATGAGTCCGAACGCTCTCATTTTACCCGAAAACGACACTATATGGGTCATGGAACAACTAACTCTTAGAGCGCAAACCTTAGAAATCAACTTCTAATCCCCCGACGAGGATAATAATATTATGCACATAAACAATATGAGTGGGAATTCACACCGTCACACGAGTTATGAACTCGGGCGATAAGTAAAATATAGTGCGTAATTTATTATGTTAATTGTATGCTTTTATTATATTCATTTGAGCACATTAAATTAATTTCTACATATTTGAATTTTGGATGCAATTTACTTCATAGTGGAATTTATTGATTATTTTAGGTATTTAGAGTATTTTTGGAGTTAGAAGAGCTATTTGGGCCATCATACGAGCACCCCATTGGAATTTGGGCCTTAAATATTGCTGCAGCCGCTAACACTAGATGACCTAGTGCCAGATCTAATTTTGGGATTTACTTACTTGAGGCCTAAGAAAAGAATTAAACACAACCCTAATGGCCCATACCGAGGCTGCCCCCACATCTATATAATGAGGACGAAGCAGTTGCAGAAGGTATCTCATCAAATCTTACACATCTATCTCCATCTTAATTTTTCCTACATCTAGATCTCCCACTATCGAGCTAAGATAAGCGAATAGGGCACCACCAAGGCGGGCGGAGGACCATCATCGCAACAGGGCAGAGAAAGAAACTAGATATACTTCATCGGTTTTATTTCTCTTATTATTTATGATTAACTCTGTCTTTTTTAGCCACGGGTAATTTATTATTTCATTTCTTAGCTATGTTTGAACCCGTACCTATTTATGATCTAATCCCGTAACATATTTTTGCTTTGATTCCGCTGAATTATCTTTGAGTTATTGGGCTAATTTATTTATGTTATAATTCACTTTGATTAGTTTGGCCAACTTAATTGAGGTTTTTATATCTATTGCTAGATCTAGGGTTACAGTACATAATCATTATAATTCTAAATCATAAGTAGCAACAATTGATTTTATTCAGTTGGGTAACACAAAATCAAGATCCCTTGGGTCGAGCTTCTGAACTCAATATCTTGTCTATAACCATCATTTTGGTTCCTAATGCATCTAATGAACAAGATTTAAAGAGCTTGTTTTAAATCCTTCGTCTAGATAGGTTTAATTGAAGAGCTTGTTTTAATTGAATAAACTTAAGAAACGATAGGAGTCAACAGAGCTTGTTGTTGATTTTAGAGTAGGAGTTCAATAAGAATTAAGGAAAGATAAGTGTTGCACTAAATAGTAATTTCTAGTAGGATGGCGGAACACGGAACTAAGAACTGAATTTTTTTTATTAATATATTTCCTTCTTGATTTTACTGCTTTGATTTTCTTACTTTCTTATTTATTTTCATTCAATTCGAACAACCAACCCCCCTTTATTATTATTATTTTTAGTATTAATATTTTTAGTTCTAAATTATTCAACTCAATAAGTACAATTAATTCTTCCGCTCAGCGTGTGATCGACCCTTACTTACCAATACTACTATTTAGTATAAGTGAGTCAAGGATTGTTTATAATATTTAAGTTTGACGCGTCTCGACAGCACGGTCAAAATTTTGGTGATCTGAATCGAATAGTTCTTCCTTCAATGGCGAAAGAGGCGATACAAGAAGATAAGGAAAATCAAGATTTATGTGTCTCATAAAGTGGAAATCCATATACCATCAAGCGATGCAATTAAGCGAATGCAGAGGGAGGAGTTTGAAGAAATACTCTTGATTGACGAGATCAATAATACATGTGCTCCATGAGATCATACCAAGACTGAACCATTTTCTATGGCATGGTCCCTCTACATATAAAAGGACTATGAATGTAATTAGAATTCTTTGCCCTAATGGGTTGAAGTGGCGCAAAAAAATAAAAATAATGGTGTATGTACTTGGTTTAAGACCTATACCAAAACCTCCATGGTGTGTTTGCTAAAAATTAAAGTTTCTAGTCGAGCCAACGACATAAAATAAAGGCATTAGCTGGGAGGCAACCTAGTATTTATTTATTTATGTTTTTATTTTTTAGTTGTAGAACCAAATAAATTTCTCATTTCTTTCTTTTTTGTTTTTTATAGGTAACAGAGGCTCTTGGATATGGTTGGTCAACAATGGACTTTGAATCAAGTTTGAAGAAGGTTGACTATTGTGCAGAGAAATGATATTGGGCGACCCAGTACCGCAAATTGTCCCAGTGTGAGAATCTACAAGAAAGTCTACTTTTTCCCCAGGACTAACACATCTCATTACATGGTGAATTCTTCTCTCTACTGTGTGTTATCCTTTTCTATTAAAAGTGACATAATGCTTGATTAGTTTTTTAGAAAAACAGGGAACAAGTGGTGTGATCAATATCAAGTTTGAGAAAGTTTGTCATGTGAAAAATTGAGTTTTTAAATAGTCCTTAATTTTTGGTAATCGGTTCAAGTCATCTGCACTATTAGTCAAATGAAGTGTGCGGAAACATTTCGCGGTTGTGATTGATCATTAGAAAATTTTAGATGGGATGCTTCATTGATTTTGACTAAAGGGTTTGAGCAAGGGTGTATGAGATTCAAATCAAAATCACTTTCATGTGAGCTTTAAAACCTTAGGTGTAATACCCGGATTTTCAGTATAAATTTTTCGCATTATTTTATCTGAGATAAATTGTATAGCTTGGTGTCTATACAGTATGGATAAAATAAATTGAAGATTGAGATAGCTATATTTGTACAATTGACGTAATTAGTCAACAATCATATTTTAGGATATCGTGTATCAATTTGTTTCGATTTGGATATCGGGTATATCATATGAGAATGTTATTGGATCAAGTATGTGTATTCAGTATGCCGTATGTTCGTATCCAGTATATCGAGACGGACAGGAACAGTTGGATTTTGGCCAAGTGCTGAAGGCCGTTACGTACGCTAAGCTTAAGGACTAATGAACGCTATGTTGCTACGTGTTACGTACGTTATGCATAAGGCATTAGGTACGTAACGAGAGGAATCAGGCAGGATCCGAGAGATGGCCGACAGGTGGGTCCCGTGGTCGGCAGCTTTCGGCGAAGAACGTGCATGGGCGAGTCAACCCTTGGTTAACCTACGTTATGACTGGTAAATTACGTATGTTAACTGTGTAATTTACTGTAGCAAGTCAACGTACGTATTACGCACACTATGAGCAAGGGTTACGTACATAAGGCATTGAACGAAATGAATCAGTGACCTCTGGACTGTCATTACGTATGCTACCAAGGTCAGATAGCATACGTAAGAGGGTGTTACCACTAGTAGAAAAAACATCAACGACTTCGGTACGTCTCACTTCGGTAATGTATATTAGCGAAGTAAAAACAAACAGCAACTTCGCTTTTCAATTTAGGGAAGTAAACTACACACATAGACTTCAGTAAATGGTATCAAACAAAAAGGCAGGAGCTAGTTAGAAATTTTAAGTTCCAAAGACTTCGCTAATTTTATAATTACTGAAGTAAAAAGTGTGAAATTTTTTTTTGACGCAATATTTTTACAACAGTGAAGTATACTTGACCTCAATTATTTTTCACACTCCAAAAATTTTTCAAACTCCAAAAAACCCTCCTTCTTCGCCTGCTCATTTCCTCCATTATTTCCTCCCAAATTTTTTTCCCGCTCCAGTAAAAACCTACTGCCGCTTCGCCCGCGATTAAGCTATATTCTTGCGGAGTCTGATGATTAGGGTTCTTTCATCGCCCCTTCGAGGTTTTTTTAGTTTCATCGAAATTTTTGGGGATATTTTCAATCTAGATTTTATTATAGTTTTTACTCACACATTTTCTTTTATTCTTCTCATAATCGAATGTCTGCTGGCGAAATTGCTCATAATCGGACGACTGGTGGTGATATTGTACGAATTGGCTTAGGTAAGGTCTTTCTTTGGGTTTTTATTCTTCATAGTATATGTGTGGTGGGGTTTCTGTATGTGTTTGTTTCTGTATGTATGTGAGTATTGTGTTTCTGAGTTTCTTAGGTCTTTCTTTGCAGATTCTGAAAAAAGATTTTTTCTATGGATTGATTTTGGGTTTTGTGGAATATATGTGTATTGTTTGGGGGTTTTTCTTTGGGGGTTCAAGGTATATGTTGTTTCTTCATATATGTTAATTAGGGGCCATGTTAGGGTGATGTTAATTGTGTTTGAGTGATGTTAGTCTTAATCGGGGTCTGCGTGAGTGATGTTAATTTGTGATCATGTTTCTGTATATTGTCATTGTTGATAGTGTTGGTGGTGATTCTGTTTGAGTTTGTTTAGTGTGTATGTATGTGAGTATTGTGCAAGATTTGATGCAAGTTTTAGTATGTTTGTTAATTGGCAAGATTGTTGGCAAGATTTGATGCATGAGTTGTAGAGTGCTTGATTGATATGATAAAATTTTATATTTGGTTGTCAATGTTGACTCAAAGTATTTTGATGATGATCGTATTCAAAACATTTAACAAAACCTATCCCATCGAGCTGCTATATTGAAGGAAAATCATGTTCTTAGCGCACGCTACAGCCTGTATAGTAGCGCACGCTATAGAGGGAAAAAGTCACCTGCAGTCAGGCAAGTAATTTGCAGCCTAGTGGAGTCACCTGATGGATAGCGCATGCAAAATAAAAAATATCAGCACACGCTAACCTGTTATCTTAGCGCACGCTATCATCTATTTATAGCGCACACTATCGCACTCAAGGCAGAGAGACAGTAAGGTCTGGACAGAAAAAGGAAAAGCATTTGCGCACGCTACGGATGTACACTTACATACGCTATTCAGAGGTCTTAGCGCACGTTACATATCATATCTTGCGCATGCTACCGAAAAGTATTTTGGTAGTCCAGTAGGGTCTGGACTCATATAAAGGATGCTATTACGTACGCTAATCAAGCTAACGTACGCTATATGGAAAAGTTGTAGCGCACGCTACAATACATGTGTTAGCGCACGCTAAACGTTCAAACTTCTACCGTTAGTCAACTTATCCGTTGGAACGCAAACGTCAAAAAAAAGATCCGCAAATCTGGAAGACTAACATTAAATAATGTTAACACACGCTAATATATATGTACTAGCGCACACTTCGTACATTTTATCCGTTGGAAAAGAGACGTTGGGGAGACAAACCGACAAGTTTCAACAGTCAAAAGTGAAGACCTGTTGACCGACGATAATGTACGCTAAAGAAGACGGACTAGCGCACGCTAGACCTATATTATGACCATCGGTACAGTTTAATGACTGTTCAGAACAGTCAAGTCAAAGCTCGTTAGCGCACGCTATAAAGGATTAGTGCACACTAATAATACAGATTTCAGCATATGAAGAAGGACTTGATACTATAAATACTCATAGGACTTGGGTATCTCATACACAACTTCAAGCATTCAAGTATTCAAGCAATCAAAGCATTCTTGAGCTCAAATCTCTATCTATTATTGCATTCTAATTTGTGAGGAGAAAGATACAAAGAGTGATACACCTTGTAATATTTATTATACTTTGTAGCCTTTCATTTGGTTGTGAGTGTTGCATCACTCATACAAGAGCATTAGAGAAACGAATTTAGAGTCACTAATCCGGTGTTATTAGCATCTTTGATCTGGCATTATTAGGATTACACTCTAATATTCGTAATTAAGGATTATCTAGTTCCAATAGAACACTAGATAAACAAAGTTTATTTTGAGAGTGGTTGAGCTTGGACTAATAGAAGACAAGCGGTTGTAACGGTTGTTGTACTCGGACCGATCGAAGACGAGTCAAGTGTGTGGTTGTTCTTGAGCCAATAGAAAAAGAAGTTGGAGAGAGGACGTAGGCAAGTTGCCGAACCTCTATAAATCTTTGAGTCTTTTACTTTTCGCACTATTTCTTTTATTCGCGAGAAAGTTCGATATTCCGCATTACCACTATTCAACCCCCCTTCTAGTGGTGAATTTATCTCTTCAGTTGGTATCGGAGCGGGTCTCTTTTTAAAGGTTTAACCACCTAAGGGAAAAAGATCCAGAAATGGCACTTCTTGGCCAAATCGAAGGAAATGCTCTCAACCGTCCTCCCTTCTTCGACGGTTCCAATTTCATGACATGGAAAAAGAAAATGGCTATATTCGTTCAAGCTATGATATTGAAATTTGGAAAGTCATTGCACTTGGTCCGAAATTTGCCAAGAAAGAAGATGGATCGTTGAAAAAGTTCGACAGGTTCAACGACGAGGACTGGAGGAACACGCACATAAACTCACGTGCTACTCAACTTCTCTATTGCACCCTTAATCCCGAAGAACTCAATAGGATATCTTCCTACGAAAGCACAAAGGAAATTTGGGAAATCCTCAAAGTAACTCATGAAGGAACCACCCAAGTTAAGGAGACTAAAATCAACATGCTTCTTCATGACTACGAACTCTTCTCCATGAAGGACGAGGAAACGATCACCAATATGTTGGATCAGTTCTCGGCTATAACCAATGGACTTGCATCATTCGGAAAGCCTATATCTAGTAGCGACAAAGCTAAGAAAATTCTTCGCTCATTGCCACGTGAATGGGATGCCACGGTTACCGCGATCATGGAGTCCAAAGATCTAAACAAGCTCGAGTTTAGTGCCCTCATCGGGTCACTCATCAATTATGTGATCATTCTCAAGTCTAGAGGTACCAAACCAAAGCCTCGTGAAAAGGTAGTCGCATTCAATATTGATAGCGATGTTGAGGAAGATGTTCCCAAGGATGAAGACGACGAGGAACTTGCTCTCTACGCCAAGAACTTTAGAAGATATAAAAATCTAATTCAAAGAAGGCGAAATTTCCTTGGTCGGTATGGTAAGGCGGAACAAAAGAAGAATAGCTATGTTCCTATAAAGAAGTTCGACAATAATTGTTGGAAATGCGGTCAAGTCGGTCACTATGCCAAGGATTGTCGAGGATCCTCTTCAAAGCCTCAAGTCGAAATATTCAAAAAGAAGGAGGTTCTAATCGCTTCTTGGAGTGATGAGAGGATATTGAAAGATCTCTCAATGCTAATCTCGCATTTATGGCACTCGACTCCGAAAGCAATATCGAGGTAAGTTCTAAACTTAATGATGATGAATATGATAATTTCGATTTTTGCGATTCACAAGAAGTCCATCATGACGATGAGTTATTAAGTGCGTTTGAATCTTTAAACATAGAATATGACGAGATGGTTAAATTAAATATGTCTTTAAAGGGGAAAATAAAATCTTTAGAACTCGAAAAATCCTCTCTTCAAAACAAAGGCAAAACTATTGAACTCGACCATACCTTATGCCTTGAAAAGGAAAACGTTTTGAAAATCGAGTTGACGAAAACTCAAAAGAAGCTAAAATATATTTTGAACAAATTTACTCTCGGAAATGAGAAATTCGAAAAGCTCTTATCCATTCAAAAATATCCATTGTTAAAACACGGCCTTGGTTTCGACCCGTTTAAAAGGGAAGAATCGCTTATCAATCTTGACAAAATAAAGAAAACCGAAGCCGAGAATTTAAAAACTCCTTTCAAACAACGAGTTCATGATAACGTTCGTTCAAAGTTAAGAACCATCAAAGTTAAACAAATATGGGTTCCAAAAGGGACAATTGTTCCTAATGCTATAAGTATCGTTAACTTTGGAGAACCCAACAGGGCTTGGGTACCGAAACAACCGGGAAACACTATTTTTGTAGGTACTGGCACCAATGAAAAGCAAGTGGTACATTGATAGTGGATGCTCAAGGCATATGTGCGGCTCCGAGGACTTATTTGAAGACCTCGAATATCAAGAACAAGGACATGTGACCTTTGGCGACAATCAAAAGGGAAAGATTAAAGGCATCGGAAAAGTCGGTAAGGAACCTTCTCCCTCTATCAACAAAGTATTATTTGTTGAAGATTTGCATCACAACTTACTTAGCGTTTCTCAACTATGTGATGAAGGTTTTAAAATTCTCTTCCAGCAAACTCATTGCACGGCATTTAGAAATAATAAAATTGCATTCATCGGTTTGAGATGTGGAAACATTTATATTGTCGATATTAATGATAAAAGTTCATTCAATGAAAAGTGTCTTATTACTTTGTATGATAATGCATATTTATGGCATCGTAAATTGGGGCATACACATCTATCCATCATTTCTATTTCATCAAGACACAATTTTGTCCGTGGTTTACCCAAACTCAAATTTGATCGAAAGCATTTATGTGAATCATGCATAAAAGGGAAACATACTTGAGAATCTTTCAAACCAAAATTCGAGGTTTCCACTAGTCGCATTCTTGAACTTGCGCATATGGATTTGATTGGACCATCTATATATGTTAGTCTAAATGGTAAGCTTTATACTTTGGTCATTGTTGATGTTTATTCCTGGTTTACTTGGGTTAGATTTATTGCTCATAAAGATGATACATTTCCGAGTTTTCCAAATGGTGTCGTTTGGTACAAAATGAGAAAAATCTTTCTATAATTTCAATTCGCACCGATCACGGAGGTGAATTTGATTGCACTCCGTTTGAGATTTTATGTGACAAATATGGCATTAATCACAATTTTTCGGCTCCTAGAACCCCTCAACAAAATGGGGTTGTTGAAAGGAAAAATCGATCTTTGGAGGAAATGTCAAGGACTATGCTTAATGAATACTCTCTTCCACAATACTTTTGGGCCGAAGCAATTTTTACGGCATGTTATGTGATTAACCGTGTCCATGTTCGTAGAACTAACCTTAAAACTCCGTATGAATTATGGAAGGGCAAAAGGCCAAATATATCTTATTTCCATCCTTTTGGTTGCAATGTGTTTATCCTAAATAATGGTAAGGATAACTTGGGGAAATTTGATGCTAAATCCGACTCCGAAATATTTCTCGGTTATGCTACAAATACAAAGCATATCATGTTTACAACATTAGAAAAAATAAAGTTGAAAAATCCATTCATGTTAAATTCAACGATATGATCTCACCCCCGAGAAAGGTAGAATATTTTGATAATGCAGGTATTTTTCCGGACTCTCATCCCTCAAACAAAATGGAGAAAATTTCGTAAATCCAAAAGAAGACAATCGAGAGTCTACCGAAAGATTGGAGGCACATTAAAGACGATCCAAAAGATCTTGTGATTGGAAACATTGGAGATGGTGTTCAAACCCGAAGGAGAACCATCAAATATATGGCTCATTGTGCTTTCGTATCTGAAATAGTTCCCAAGAATATATCCGAGGCTCTTGATGATGAAAGTTGGATGATGGCAATGTAAGAGGAGCTTGTACGATTCATGCACAATAATGTATGGAATTTAGTTCCCGCTCCTAAAGATAAAACAATTATCGGAACTAAATGGGTGCACAAAATCAAGAGTGATGAAGACGGTTACCCAATTCGAAATAAATCTCGTTTGGTCGCTCAAGGGTATAATCAAGAGGAAGGCCTTGATTACGAAGAAAGTTTTGCTCCCGTGGCTCGACTCGAAGCCATCCGTCTGTTATGTGCATTTGCCGCTCACAAAAAGATCAAACTATTTCAAATGGATGTGAAAAGTGCATTCTTGAATGGCTACATTCAAGAAGAAATCTATGTCAAGCAACCTCCCGGTTTTGAAGATCATCAATTTCCGGATCACGTCTACAAGCTCAACAAGGCACTCTATGGGTTAAAACAAGCACCCCGAGCATGGTATGATCGTTTAAGTCAATTTTTAATTGCAAATGATTATAAAAGAGGTAAAGTCGATGATACCTTGTTTGTGAAAATATTGAATAATGATATACTTGTTTGCCAAATCTATGTTGATGACATTTTTTTTTGGATCTACTAACGAATCATGTGCCAAGATTTCTCTAATCTTATGAAAGGAGAGTTCGAGATGAGTATGATGGGAGAATTAACATTCTTCCTCGGGCTTCAAATCAAGCAATGCAAAGATGGAATCTTTATTCATCAAACAAAGTATTCAAACGATCTCCTAAAGAAATTCAAAATGGAGAGTACCAAAGTGATTTCAACGCCAATGTCCTCATCATTAAAGCTTGAAAAAGATGAAAATGGCAAATCCATAGATCAAAAATTATATCGAGGTATGATCGGATCTTTGCTATATTTGACTGCTTCTAGGCCAGACATAATATTTGCTACATGTTTATGTGCTCGATTCCAAGCTAATCCTAAGGAATCACATTTAATTACTTATAAACGCATTTTTCGTTACTTGAAAGGGACCATCGGACTAGGTCTATGGTATCCCTCTTGCTTGGACTTTAATTTGATTGCATATAGTGACGCCGATTTCGGCGGATGCAAAATTGATAAAAAGAGTACTAGTGGTACATGTCATTTCATCGGTTCATGCTTAATATCTTGGGGAAGTAAAAAGCAAACCAGTGTAGCGTTGTCTACAGCTGAGGCCGAATACGTTGCTGCAGGGAGTGCCTGTGCTCAGGTACTATAGATTAAAAATCAACTCCACGACTATGGCATTTATTTTGAAATAACCCTATATTATGTGATAATACTAGTGCTATTAATCTGAGTAAAAATCCCGTGTTGCATAGTAGAACTAAACATATAGATATTAGACATCATTTTTTACGCGATCATGTGCAAAAGAAAGATATCTGTTTAATTTTTGTCGGGACGAAGGACCAACTTGCTGATATATTTACGAAACCTCTTCCCGAGGAATCATTTAATAGTATTCGTTTGCAACTCGGTATGGGACATCTAGACAATTTTTGAAATTAGTCTTCTACTCGAGAAATCAATATCTTTGAAACATTCCATTCGTTAGCGCGCGCTAGCTTCATTACTTTAACGCGCGCTAAATTTTGTCTTTGATAGCGTACGCTAATCCCTTATCTCTTGCGTGCGCTAATTAAAATTTCCTTATTTCGATATTTGCTACTGGACAGTCCAGTGAGCTACCCATATATTCCTAACGTACGCTAAATATACAACCTTTGCGTACGCTAATTAAACCAACTCAGTTCACTATATAAACTCTGTTCAGCCCAGAAACACTCCCATCTTTTCATAACGTATGCAAACTCTCCAGATCCCCTTTCAACAAGAACCTTAGCCGTAAAATCGACCCATTCCAATCCTGATTCCTTCTACAATCCTTCAATTCCTTTCAGATTTATGTCGAGCAAGGGCCACAAAGCTATGGAGAAGACTTACAAAAACGCAAAACGCCCTCGCGATACGGAATATGACGCATCTCGCTTCGTGTCATACACCGCGTCGAAGGTTTTCTCTGAAATTCTTCCTCAGGAGCAGTTAACGGATTGTTACTTCTTTAATTTTCCAAGCCTGGAACGGGCGAATGTTGCCATCTATGATTTTTTCTCCTCCATTGGAATTGCTCGGTTTGTTGAATGTAAGGAACATATTTTTCCAGAGCTTGTTCATGAATTTTATGCTAACCTTCACATTGCTGAGAGTGAAGGTTTCTCATCTCTAGTCTTAGGGAGTCTGGTGGGAGGAACGGTAGTAAAAGTATCTTTGGAGATTTTGTCTCATCTTTTTGGTTTGTCGTGCGACGGTTTTTCGTGTTGTGGGAAATCGATCTCTAATGAGGAGTCTGGAATTAGGGAGATTTATGTTAAGGAATTTCTGAGTTCGAAGGCTGTAACCGACGTCACCGACGAGGCCTTTGAAAACAATGATTTCAGAATTAACATCCGACTTCTTTTGGTTGCACTCACAAAATGCATAATGCCCAAAGTTAACTCACAGCATAAGTTAGTCGGAGTCGATAAACACGTTGTGTACCGAGTGCTGAACGATGACAAAGTGGATTTTGCCGCAATCGTCACGAGCTGGATGAAGGTTAAGGGCGACCTATTTCGGTCGAATAATTATTCTTCTCGGTCCCGCAAGGCTGGAATGCCGTATAGTTCCATCCTAACGGCGATCTTCAAACTTCATCACGTGGACTTGACGAAGGACAAAGCCGTTCCCGTCTCACTCGGACATGAGATCTCGGATTACTCGCTCAAAGCCATGCACTATGTCCGCACAATCAACCGGGGCTGGATTCTCTTTCCATATCTTCATGAAGACGACCAAGTGGAGAAAGGGACGCGTATGCCTACACCGGATGAGCGAATCACTCGACGAGGGCCTCACACCCTTCGGGAAATGCAAATCGGAGAATTCGTGAGAAAGCCCACTTCCAAGGGAAAGCGTCCGATGCGACAGACTCTTACCGAGGAAGAGGAAAGTGACCTCGTATCACGGATGCGCAACATCGAGACCTATCAAATGGAGATCCGTGAAGATGTCGGTTCTCTTCGCTCCGAGGTTCAAGGAGTGCGCGGGCTGCTTGAAGACTTCATTCGCTTCACTCATCCATCGTTCCCGCTTCCACCGTCCTCATCCGAGCACGCACCCTAGTTTTTAGGACATTGATTCTCATTGTAGCGACTTTTATTTCATATGTTTGTGATGTCTCGTTCCTTGGATATCTATGTGTAATGCTTGAACTATTTGCAATAAAATACGCATTTCTATTCGTTTGGCTTTCATGTAGTTTGGTGTTCGTTAATTGAATGTTCTCGTTTTGGCAAATGGCATTTGATTGGTATCATATCTTATACGCAACGAGACAGGGGGAGTCGTTTTTGTTTATGTCAAAAAGGGGGAGAAACACTCCAAAAACCGGAACGTACTAACATATCTAACAAGTTACCTTGATTCAAAAAATTTTAAACTGTTTTTGCAGGTATATATTAAATGTTTTGACATCATCAAAAAGAGGGAGGTTGTTGACTCAAAGTATTTTGATGATGATCGTATTCAAAACATTTAACAAAATCTATCCCATCGAGCTGCGATATTGAAGGAAAATCATGTTCTTAGCGCACGCTACAACCTGTATAGTAGCGCATGCTATCGAGGGAAAAGTCACCTGCAGTCAGGCAAGTAATCTGCAGCCTAGTGGAGTCACCTGATGGATAGTGCACGCAAAATACAAAATATCAGCGCACGCTAAGCTGTTAATCTTAGCGCACGCTATCATCTATTTATAGCGCACGCTATCGCACTCAAGGCAGAGAGACAGTAAGGTCTGGACAGAAAAAGGAAAGCATTTGCGCACGCTACGGATGTACACTTACATACGCTATTCAGAGGTCTTAGCGCACGTTACATATCATATCTTGCGCACACTACCGGAAAGTATTTTGGTAGTCCAGTAGGGTCTGGACTAATATCAAAGGAAGCTATTACGTACGCTAATCAAGCTAACGTACGCTATTTGGAAAAGTTGTAGTTCACGCTACAATACATGTGTTAGCGCACGCTAAGCGTTCAAACTTCTATCGTTAGTCAACTTATCCGTTGGAACGCAAACGTCAAAAAGGAGATCCGCAAAATCTGGAAGACTAACATTAAATAATGTTAACGCACGCTAATGCATATGTACTAGCGCACGCTACGTACATTTTATTCGTTGGAAAAGAGACGTTGGGGAGACAAACCGACAAGTTTCAACAGTCAAAAGTGAAGACCTGTTGACCGACGATAACGCACGCTAAAGAAGACGGACTAGCGCATGCTAGATGTATATTATGACTGTTGGTACAGTTTAATGACCGTTCAGAACAGTCAAGTCAAAGCTCGTTAGCGCACGCTATAAAGGATTATTAGCGCATGCTAATAATACAGATTTCAGCATATGAAGAAGGAATTGATACTATAAATACTCATAGGACTTGGGTATCTCATACATAACTTCAAGCATTCAAGTATTCAAGCAATCAAAGCATTCTTGAGCTCAGATCTCTATCTATTATTGCATTCTAAGTTGTGAGGAGAAAGATACAAAGAGTGATACACCTTGTAATATTTATTATACTTTGTATTCTTTCATTTGGTTGTGAGTGTTGCATCACTCATACAAGAGCGTTAGAGAAATGAATTTAGAGTCACTAATCTGGTGTTATTAGGATCTTTGATCCGGCATTATTATGATTACACTCCAATATTCGTAATTAAGGATTATCTAGTTCCAATAGAACACTAGATAAACAAAGTTTATTTTGAGAGTGGTTGAGCTTGGACCAATAGAAGACAAGCGGTTGTAACGGTTGTTGTACTCGGACCAATCGAAGATGAGTCAAGTGTGTGGTTGTTCTTGAGCTAATATAAAAAGAAGTCGGAGAGAGGACGTAGGCAAGTTGCCGAACTTCTATAAATCTTTGAGTCTTTTACTTTCCGCACTATTTTCTTTTATTCGCGAGAAAGTTCGATATTCCGCATTACCACTATTCAACCCCCCTTCTAGTGGTGAATTTATCTCTTCAGTCAATGCATGAGCTGAAGAGTATTGCATGATCAGATTGAAGAGAATGTATCATTGATTATCATAAATGTGTCCCTTGGAGCTAAGTGGATTATTTACTCATATTAATTTTGGTTCGATCTAACTGCTTTCAAAATTTATTTATGTAGATTTTCTTCCTTGCTGAAAGAAAGATCTCTCACTAGTTTGCAGAAGACAAGTTCAGTGGTAAGAGCACGTAATTTTCCGAGTTGTTGTTAGAATTCAGTAGTTAGTAATGGATAGATCTTGGATTAAATCAGATAGGAGGAGTGCAGTATATGGGGAATGTGTCTAAAAGTTCATTAGAGATTGTTTAGAGAATTCAGAAATTGATTAGAACTTCATTCCTTGTCCGTGTTGCAAGTGCAACAATATGAAAAAAGGGTCGGTGAAGATGTTGTGAGAGCATCTTTATTTCAACGGTTTTAGTCCAATTTACACCAATTGGATTTGGCATGGGGATCAGAGCCTGAATGATGGTGAGAGTGTCAACTAAGATCCATTTGATGGTTACATGAATGAAGAAGTGGGTGATATGTGTGAGGCAGCCTTTGATAAGTACTCAGAAGATCCTAAAGAGTTTGTCAAATTTGTCGAGGAAGCAGAAAAACCCTTGTATAAAGGCTATCGACAGTATACAAAGTTGAGTGCGCTTGTAAAACTCTACAATACAAAAGCAAGACATGGGATGACAGATGCACTTTTTTCAGATCTACTAGCCGATTTTGGGGATATGTTACCAGAGAACCACAACCTACCATCCTCAATGTATGAAGCTAAGAAGACTTTGAGTTGTTTAGGGTTGAAGCACGAGAAAATACACGCGTGCTCCAACGATTGTATCCTATATAGGAAACAATATGCAGATCATACCCGCTGCCCAAAATGTGATGTGTCCAGGTGGAAACTAACTAAGAACAAGAAGGAGAAGATCGGCGTCCCGACCAAGGTTGTTTGGTATTTTCCTCCTATTTCAAGATTCAAAAGAATGTTCAAATCTTTGGAGACTTCAAAGAACCTAACCTGGCATGCTGATACTCCAAAAGTTGCTGGTCAATTACGAGATCCATGCGATTCTCCCGCGTGGAAGTTGGTTGACCATAAGTGGAAGGATTTTGAGGAAGAGTCAAGAAATCTTAAATGCAGCGCTGCTGCGATGGAATTAGTCCTCACAGTACTATGAGCACTAGACACAGTTGTTGGCCTGTAATGTTAGTCATGTATAACTTGCCTCCAGAGATGTGCATGAAGAGGAAATTCATCATGTTAACAATGCTTATATCCAGTCCAAAGCAGCCGGGAAATGATATAGATGTCTACCTTGAGTTGTTAGTTGAGGACTTGCAGTTGTTGTGGGAGGGAGTTGATGGAGTGTATGATGCATATGGAGACCAACTTTTCAGCAGTTCTACTATGGACAATTAACGACTTCCCTGCATACAGAAATCTTAGTGGATGTGCTACACATGGATACTTCGCGTGTCCAATATGTGGAGTAAATACACATGCAAAGCACTTGACCAAGGGGAATAAAATGTCGTTTGCTGTCCATAGACAGTTTCTTAAAGAGTCTCATCCATATCGAAGACTGACGAAGGAGTTTAATGGCATGGAAGAACTTGGAGAAGCACCCAAACCATTATCTGGAATAAAATTGTTCGAGAAACTGTCGCACATCAAGTTTCAGTTTGGTAAGAAGGTCAATGTGGGAGATAAAAGAAAGAAAAAGAGAAGTCAGCAGATAGAGGAAGACGACGAGCAGACTGTAGAAGATGCTAAGTTCAAAAAATGCTGGAAGAAGAAGTCTATCTTTTTCGATCTTCCTTATTGGAAGCACTTGCACGTGAGGCACTATTTGGATGTTATGCATATTGAGAAGAACGCCTTGGAGTCCTTGATGAATACTCTGATGAATGTCAAAGGCAAGACTAAAGATAATGTAGAGGCAAGGCTAAACTTTGTGAAGATGGGGATTAGGCCAGAACTAGCACCCGAAGTTAGGGAGAAGAGAACATTTCTTCCTCTTAGCGCATGCTCGTTCACGAAAAAAGAAAAGCTGCAATTCTGCACATCATTGATGGATATAAAAGTGCCGGAGGGCTTCTCTTCAAACATGAAAAGTATTGTTTTCCTCGATGAGTTGAAGCTGTCAGGCCTAAAATCACATGATTGTCATGTGCTAATGTAAAATTTCCTGCCTGTACTTATACGTGATGCTCTGCCAAAGCATGTGAGATATGCTGTTATGAGATTTTGCTTCTTCTTCAAAGATCTTTGTTCGAAAGTCGTCGACGTACTCATGCTAGATAACCTGCAATCTGACTTGATTGAGACCCTTTTCCTGTTGGAGCAACCCTTTCCACTCTCTTTCTTCGATATCATGGTTCACCTTACAGTCCACCTTGTTCGAGAAGTCCGGTTATGTGGACCAGTTCACTTTAGGTGGATGTATCCATTCGAAAGGTGCATGAAGGTGTATAAAGGATATGTGGCAAGTCGAAAACACCCTGAAGGCTGCATTGTTCAACGATATGCTGTAGAAGAGGCTGTCGAGTTTTGTTCGGAATACATGAAAGATCTCGATCCTATTGGGATACCTATTCCAGTAAGAGACCTCAATACCACAACTCCCGGTTTCCTAGACGGACGGGCTGCAAAACTGGTGGAAGAAGTTGACTTGCACAGGGCACACAAAATTGTGTTAGAAAACAGTGAAAAAGTGTCTCCCTTCATCATGTAAGCCTAATTCAATTTTCAAAAATTACACATTCATTGTTTATAATTTTCTATACACACTATATATGGTGTTGCTTTGAACTAATAATGTGATGTATATACACTTCTACAATGAGCATAAGGCCCATTTGAAAGTGCTGAACCCGAAGAAAGCGAAAGATGACAAGTGGATACAAGATATTCACAACAAGTAGTTCACTGGGTGGTTCAAAATGAAGGTGGCTGAGGAAATAAATAGTTGCAATGGGGGGACGACGTCAACATTAACATGGTTGGCACAAGGGCCACGTGCACGAGTCATTAAGTACAGTAGCTATGTCATAAACGGTAGTTTGTACCAAACAAAGGCCCGAGATGATGAAAGAGTTTGTCAAAACAGTGGGGTATCTCAAGTGGCGAACACGATGCTTGTTAGCAGTGCAAAAGATAAGAACCCCTTATTTGCAGATGTCTGCTACTATGGAGTAATCGAGGAGATATGGGAGTGAAACTATCATCAGTTTCAAGTTCCTATTTTCAAGTGCGCATGGGTTCCAAATGATAAGGGAATAATCACGAACGACGAATATGGATTCACCTTAGTCAATTTGAACAAACGGGGTCACAGAAAAGAAGAGTTTATGCTAGCAAGTCAAGTTAGTCAGGTTTCTTACATTGATGACCCGTTAAGAAAAGGATGGTCAGTGGTTCTACCAATTCATAAGAATAATAGTGAGGGGGAGAATGAGGAAGTGACTAGCATTCCACTTTCTCGTCCTTTAGATGACTTGGCAACTCATTGTATTCCTACTCATCAAGGATATGTTAGGCCGGGTAGTAAGGATGGTAGTAAGGATGAGGGTGTTTGGGTGGTGAAAAAGAAAAAATGATGTAATAGTTTGTTATGTATTGCTTAAAGTGATGAACATCAATTTATGTTATTGTCTTTTTCTTGTACATGTTATGATTGTTATGTGTTCCTATTACGTTATAATGTTTTATGTGCTTTTTCAGCTTTATTATTTATTTTTCTCTGAATTATGAAAAACTTATATGATGTATTTTATGGGTTATTGCAGGAAAAAAGCAGATGTCTCCTAAGAAAACAAAGAAAAGGAGTGTTCAGCAAAGCAAGATGGTTGATGCTTCTGAGAAGTGGGCACCTGAACATGAGGAGGCTAAACATCCTGTAGCTACAGATGAAGAAGTACCTGTTCACGAGCAAAAAAGAACTAAACGGGGTCCACCATCTATGTGGAAGTTGGTTAAGCTGAGGGCAAGAGGGAATAAGGTTAAGGTCCGTTACGATAGCCTTGGGCAAGCTTTATATGAGGATAATAAGGCCTTGCAGTCATACATTGGCCATGTTGCAAGATCCATGGTTCCATGCAACATAGACAACTGGAGGTTCGTTCCAAAGGATATCAAAGATAAGATATGGGAAGAGATACTGGTAAGACTAAATGTTGCAATGTTATATATGTGTTTTATATGATATCAGATATTTGTTGATGCTTTGTTCTAATATTAACAAATTTTTTGATAATTGGCAGAATGTGTTTGAATTAGCGCCACAAACTAAGAAGATAGTGTTGACTTCCGCGAACCAGAAATGGCGTGATTGGAAGACTAAAATGACTAAGAAGTTTGTGTGGACATTTCGCAAAATCCTGTTCTGGTGCGATCTTCTCCACCCACTGAATATCAAATCTCAGCTGAAGTTTGGAAAGCGTTTGTGGATGAGAGAATGGACCCTTCGTGGAAGGTATTAAAAGTTGACATTTTCCCATTTAAATCTCTCAAATATGTACTTATTTGGGAATCATCCAGATTACACACAAGGAGCAGAAGGCTCGGACAAAACAGATCAAATATCGTCACAAGGCATCTCGAAAGGGTTATTGCGGTCTGGAAGCTGAGCTAGTAAAAAAATTATTTAATCACTATATTCAGATTTTTATAAAGCTGTTGTCGTGTGACCCTTCCCCGGACTTTCCCTTTTTGTATTCAGATATTTATAAACATTTGGGTGACGTAATAGTTTTTTATCGTTAAAAAACAGAGAAAGAAGGGATTACTTGGTGAGGGTGACGAAATCGATAGATCGCTGCTTTGGATCTTAGCCCGCCAAAATGACAAAGGTCTTATAGCAGATGAGGAGATAGTGGCGATGATAGCAGATATTGTGAGTATTTTTAACTAATTAGGCTCTTTAATTTAAATTCAAATACGTTTGCTCTATTTGTCTTATCTTATTATCTAAACACTTGCTTTTACATGTATGGTGTGTGGATTGTTCTAGGAGAAAGTCTTGAAGAAACAAGCTAAGGGAGATTTTATTCCAGAAGGATCTCATGATGCTTTAACTGAAGCGTTGGGAACAAACGAGAAATATGGAAGAGTAAGAGGCATAGGAGGGTTCGTCAAACCCCAAGTTTATTTCGGAACTGCACGAAAGACGAGAGAACCAATTTCAAAGGCCTTGGTTGAGAACCTAAAAGAGAAGACTGAAGAAGTGTCTAGTTTGAGGGCTGAAGTGGACAGATTGAAAGCTGAACTTGCTGCAGAAAAGGAAGCAAAAAGCCCGACTACTTCATCAAAGAAATCATCAAACATGGCCAATCCAGTGCTGGACACAAACCAAATGCGACTGGATGACTGTGATGCTCGAAAGCCAATGGTAATTCACCGTTATACCCTTTAGGATGACGATATATTTTGTTAATTTGGTAAAATGGCCTAAAAATTGATCTTAAACAGAATTTTAAGAAGGCAAAAAGCAACTTGATTGAAGATTTTCTCCGTGAAGGAATTTCTGGATTGCTGAAGGTTATTTATTTAAAATATTACACCACTGCATTCTTGTATGTATGTAGGCACTTGTATACATTCTTTCTTCCTCTTGCTTTTTTAATTGTATACATTCTTGACAGAGGAAACAAATCATCGAAGTTGCTGAGATATCTGTGGGGAAAGATGGAGTGGTTGGCCGTCCAAAGGCGAAGGTTTCTGATAGGACGTCGAATGTACGCTCACTAAAAACCCGGTTTAAAATATGGACCAATAAAGGTCCGACCTAGGTTCTTAGATAAGGAGATTACAACCCCAAGGTCCTTTAGAAGGTCGCCGACCTCGGAGGCTCCATTTAGCTGTGATATCTGTTAGATAAAGGGCGCCGACCTCGGAGGCTCCATTTAGCTGTGATATCTGTTAGATAAAGGGCGCCGACCTCGGAGGCCCCATTTAGCTGTGACATCTGTTATAAGGGCGCCGACCTCGGAGGCCCCCGCCGACCTCGGAGGCCCCATTTAGCCGTGATATCTGTTAGAAGGGCGCCGACCTCGGAGGCCCCCGCTGACCTATGATAGCCGATAATGTGTCGCCGACCTCAAAGGGGTCTCAAACTACCGATTTGAATAGGGATGAGCCGACCTAAAAACCATCGAACTCTTGGGAAAGAAGATCCCGACTCACCCGGCGTAATCCCTAAGATCCAGGGATTGAGAACCCATACCTTGCCAATCCCGGAGATCCAGGGATTGAGAGCCCATACCTCGCAATCCCGGAAATCCAGGGATGGGAAATCGCAGCTTGAATCCCTGGATATCCGGGATTCTCTCTGGGAATCAGGAATGATCTCAGAAAACAAGGCATCCTCCCTCCTATAAAAGGGAGAGAGGGGGTTCCTCAAAAAGGATTCAGACTCTGAGAATACAGCATTTTTTAGAGAGAAAAAGAAAAGAGAGTACTTCATATATTTTGGGTTTTCTTAGCTAAGCTTCTAAGATTAACCCGGTTCTTGGTGGCCGATCAGCTCGGTTACATCAAGTGGCGCCGTCTGTGGGAACTGTGACATCGAGTCACTTTGAGTTGGGACGTGAGGTTAGTAATGGCAGAAGAAATGAACCAGAAGAGAACAGGGGATTTAATACCCAGAAATCTAGAAGAGGAACTAGCGGCGGCGGGTGGAGAAGCGACTCTGGAGAAAACACCCGCCACCCCTGCAGAAGAAGTCGCACCCAGCACGATTACACTAATGAAGGAAGCCTTAGCCGACATAATCGCCAGTGCAATCCAGAAGAGCCGGGAGGTTGAAAGACAAAGGGTACCACGAAAAATAATACCCATCCTATCGGATGGGCCGGAAGAAATTGATCAGCAAGAAGAACATGGTGAGAGTTATCCAAAAATATGGGAGCGATCTAGGCAGGAAAAAACGCAGGATCCCCTGATATCCAGCATGCAGGACGAGCTGGAAGAGTTGCGACAGAGGGTTGCAGGGAGGGACATGGAAAGTCATCCAGGCCATCCCTTCTCAGAAGGCATACTACAGGCCGAGCTCCCGTATGGGTTTAGGGCTGTCACCTTCACCTATGATGGACTCTCAGATCCTACCCGACATTTATACCGATTTGAGAATATGGCGGTACTACATAGATATTCGGATGCTGTGAGTTGCAGGGCATTCTTGGCCACACTGACAGAGTCGGCCAGATTAGTTCCACGGATACCCCGGGTCAATCACCGGCTTCAAAACTTTCGGCTCAGCGTTCTGACGCATTTTGCAGCGCCGTGGCGCACCAAAAGACCTTCATGTCCTTGTTCGGTATCAAGCAATATTCGGAGAAGCGAGAGCTTATGTGACCCGATTCACGAAGGCGTGTGCAGGAGGTACCCTCGTCGTCGGAAGAGGTAAAAACCGTGCCTTGACACGGGGATCGAGGCGGGTTGTTACGCACCTCATTAGCTAAAAAACCCGGCGAGAACATACGATGAGGTCTTAGCCCGATGCTCAAGTACATCAACGTTGAGGAAACCGAGAAGGATATGGAGGAGTTGCATGAAAAGCCGAGAAGAGGGGAAAGGGGTCAGCAGATTGATACGACGGGAGAGTACACCTTTCAAGGAAATTTACCTCGGGAAGAAATGTCGCGGGGAAAAGCAGATCGGAAGAAGAACGATATCGTTCTAAGGCGACCAAGATTTGACCAATACTGACCCACTAACAATGAGGAGAGCCCGGAGTTTTGGAAGCGGTTGAGGGTAAGATGAACAGGGTCATCGAGTGGCCCGCATCTCGCCCTAATAGGCCCACCCACCAAGTCGATCTTTATTGTCGATTCCACAATGATTACGGGCATAAAGCAGACGAATGCAAGCACCTTAAGGATGAAATCGAGAGGTCGGGTCCGGCGGGACATCGATGGAGTTCACATATCAACAGAGAAATGGAGGTCGGAGCGGCCACCCATGCCCCAAGGAGGCGGGGGTGAAAAGAGAAGCTCCTCGGGGACCCGTGCTCCCGGCTAAAAAGGAGTGATCCACATGATATCGGGGGACCAACCGACGGAAGTTCTAATCAGGCGGAAAAAGCCAACGCGAAAGGCTAGGTATCATCAACTCAAGGAGGTCGCCTCGTGGCGGTGGGCCTATCATTGATTCAGCCCCATGGATTATAATGGGGTACATACGCCCACAATGACGCGTTGGTCATCACAATGAAATCGCCGATTATGATGTGCAGAGGGTGTTTATCGATACGGAAGCTCGGTAGACATCTTATTCTATGACTGTTTCAAGCAGATGAACACGGAAGTGGAATTGAGAAAGGTAGATACCGCGCTCTATGGGTTCTGTATGACCGAGGTGCAACCAGTGGGAGAAGTGGTGCTTCCAGTAGCACTAGGTCGGATGCCCCATCGGAAGGTCAAGACACTCAGATTTTTAGTGGTGGACACCAAATCGGCCTATAACGCCATTCTAGGGCGACCGGGGCTCAACAAATTCGAAGCAGTAGCCTCTACCGCGCACATGAAAGTAAAATTCCCCGTAGGAGGGGAGGTGGGAGAAGTAGCAGGAGATCAGTTTGTCGCCCGTTCTTGTTATCAAACAACCGTGAAGCAGGGAGTACAGCGTGGAAAGAGGACACCCGAGCTCGGGGGTCCGGATCCGGAGTCCAAGAGGAATAAGCAATCAAAGACACCCGAGGAAGCTGAGGAAGAGGGTGTCAAGCCCAACGAGGAGTTGCTAGAAATAGAATTAGTTCCAGGAAAGCCGGAAACAAAGACTCGCATGGGGAGTCGGTTGGACGATGGAATAAAGGAGGGCCTCATCAGCCTGCTAAGAAGATTCGTGGACATTTTCGCGTTCGCAGCTGAGGATCTGGTGGGAATCAGCCCAACAGTTGCCGAACACAGGTTGAACATCGACCCCACCATTAGACCAGTAAAGCAGAAGAGGAGGCATTTCGGGCCAGAGATGGATGGGGTCATTGGGGAAGAGGTTGATAAGCTCCTCCGAGCTGGGCACATAATGGAGATCCAGTTTCCGGAGTGGCTATCCAATGCCGTGATGGTAGGGAAGGGCCCGGGGAAGTGGAGAATGTGCATGGACTTCCGGGACCTAAATAAAGCATGTCCCAAGGATCACTACCCGTTGCCCCGCATAGATCAGCTAGTGGATTCAACCTCAGGGTGCGAGTTACTCAGTATGATGGACGCTTCCCAAGGATATCACCAAATTCCTCTCGCACTTTTAGGGACAGAAAGAGGGTTAGTTTTGTGGTTTCAAAGGGAACTTTTTGTTATGTGCGCATGCCTTTTGGATTGAAAAATGCAGGAGCTACATATCAGAGGATGGTCGACAGAATCTTTAAATCCTAAATCGGCAGAAACATGGAGGATGGGTGGATGAGCTTAGCTCGGTACTATGGTCGTACAGGACCACGCCTAGATCGTCAACAGGAGAAACACCCTTCAGTATGGTCTACGGGTCCGAGGCCGTCATCCCCGCAGAAGTCGGAGAAATGTCCCATCGGGTTCGATGGTTCAACGAGGTGGAGAACGAGGAAATAATGAAGGAGGCGTTAGATACCATAGAAGAAAGGAGGGAAGCGGCGGAAGACGAATCGAAGATACAAAAGCCTCGACAAAAGCGGCTCATGACAAAAGAGTCAAGAAGAGACAATTCAGTCGGTGATTTGGTGCTTAGGCGGTGATGCCCTCGAAAAGCAGAAAGGAACCGAACTGGGAGGGCCCTTACAAGGTAATCCGAATTTACGCGGGAGGAGCTTACGAGCTTGAGGATATGGAGGGGCGCCTCATCAAAAGACCTTGGAACATATGTCACTTAAAAAAGTATTTTGTATGAAGAGATGTGGAAAAAAGCTTATGTTGTTTTAATGAAAGTCTATTACAAAAATATATCTCTGAATGTGTTGATCAAGTAAAACTAGAACTGACATCTGAATAGGCGAAACGCCTCCAGATCCGAGTAAGGGTGAACCGCCCTCTGACATCTGAATAGGCGAAACGCCTCCAGATCCGAGTAAGGGTGAACCGCCCTCTGACATCTGAATAGGCGCCTCCCGGATCCGAGTAAGGGTGAACCGCCCTCTGACATCTGAATAGGCGAAACGCCTCCAGATCCGGGTAAGGGTGAACCGCCCTCTGACATCTGAATAGGCGAAACGCCTCCAGATCCGAGTAAGGGTGAACCGCCCTCTGACATCTGAATAGGCGAAACGCCTCCAGATCCGGGTAAGGGTGAACCGCCCTCTGACATCTGAATAGGCGAAACGCCTCCAGATCCGGGTAAGGGTGAACCGCCCTCTGACATCTGAATAGGCGAAACGCCTCCAGATCCGAGTAAAGGCGAACCGACCTATGAAACTATGACTAAGGGAAATACCCAACTTACACTAAAGATCGGTGAAAAGATTAAGTCAAACTGGTCGGATTACATTTAGGAATTTTCGAATTTTAAAGTGGGGATACCGAGCTGTATCGACTTTGTTGTATCAAAACAAACAAGCACAAGATACATTAAGGTTACAAGCAATACCGAGCTGTATCGACTTTGTTGTATCAAAACAAACAAGCACAAGATACATTAAGGTTACAAGCAATACCGAGCTGTATCGACTTTGTTGTATCAAACCAAACAGGCACAAGATACATTAAATACCGAGCTATATCAACTTTGTTGTCATTCAAACTCAAAAAGCACACAAACCCGAAGTATATTCAACTCAGAAAGTTGTCATTCAAAATAGCTGTGCCAGTACAAATAAAGTAGGAAAAAAATTAAAAGAAAAATATACATTGTCTACACTAAGCTACAGGCTCTGAAGACGGAGGAGGCAGCGGAGGAGAAGCATCACGATCGGTCCCAACCACCTCGGGAGTAGGAGTATTGGCCTTAACAGGTGAACTGGGAGGATCAGAAGGCAGCTCCAAGTCTAAGCCGGATTCCTTTAGGGACTCCTCAAGGGCGTCCTTCCACCAGGCCGCCTCCGGAGATTCTTCCACGTCCCCGGACCAACCCGAAGGAACGGGAGCCCCGTCCAATGCAGCATCCCGGTCCAGCTCGCCCGAAAAGCCCAATAAAGCTAGCTGCTCACGAGCACGGGTCAGAGCAAAATCAAAATATTGCGTCGCAGCTGGGGCTAGCTTAACCAGGAATGCGGTGGAATTATGATACCGGGCCAGGAGGGCGGAACGGTAGGCCTCCAGAAAAGAGTGACCAACGTCACTAGTTAGGAATCGACGTCGGCCATCCGTCACCCCGCGCTCATAAGACGATCCCTCGGACCTAGCCTCGGCCAGTTGGGTCTCCAGCAGGGTCACCTTTTCCGACGCCTCTCTAGCTTGAGCTTCGAAGTCGGCGACCTTCTCCAGCTCAGCCTTCGCCCGTGCCTCAAGTTGGGCTATCCTTTCGGATTCGGCCCTAGCTTCCGACAACTGAGCCTCGAGCTGGCCCACCTTCTCCGTTTCAGCCGAAGACATGGTCTTCCAAAATTTCAGCTCTTGGTTTAGCTGAACATTGGCCATCTGGGCCCGCTCTAAAACCGCCTCCCGCTCAGACTCCTTCTTCATGGCAGCATCTAAGCGATACTCCCTCTCCTGAAGCCGGGCCGAAAGATCAGAATTAGCCGCGTGGCGGCCTCCAGTCGGCTTGCGGTGGGTGAGCCGCGAAGAAGAAGTAGCGCCGAGCTTATGATCCTCGTCGAAGGTCACGATGGTAGCGAAGAACCGCACAAGAAGTTATATCAGTCGACAGAGGGTAATAATAAACATAAAAATAATCAAAAGGGGTATGAAGGCGAAAAGGGGAATACCTTCCCAAAGTACATCATCATAGCATCAAATTTGGGGTCCTCATCGGCGTCTCGTAACTGACTTATCCTTAGCCGGGACCATGGAGTGAAATAAGGAGAAATTTCTCAAACTCCTTGCGGCGGAGAAGAGTCTCCATAGCCAGGACTGAGGACCCGCGGTCTTCGGCCGTTTGGAAGCGGGGAGCTAGGAGAAGAGGCCCTCTACGAGACTGAGTTGCCGAGACGAGCTCGCAGAGCCTCGTCCGGTGGTCAAGGTAGGAGCCAGATCGGAGGAGAGTTACCCTGGACTTGGGGCGGCAGAGCCTTCGTTTGGCTTTGGACGAGCCCTCCGCCCTCTCCTTGGGAGGATTCGCCGACTTAGGAACCTTCGCTTTGTTTGGTTGGTGGCACAGGAGGCATCCGTGGCGAGTTCGCATGAATCGATCTACAAAAACAAGACAAACGGTCAAGGAAATAGCCAAAAGGCAAAATAACAAAGATCTAAAAAAATATATATATAGATAAAGCCTACCGATGTCAGGGATAGCCGGGTAGGGATTCGAGCTCAGCCCACAATGGAACAGAAGATCATGGAATTGCGTCAGCTGGAAAGCATTATAGGGAATGGCATTCCATTCCCGAACTTTCTCGACCCACGCAGCCCGGGTGGAACTACGCCTAGGGATAGGATCCTGGCTCGGAGTAGCCTGCGTCCATTGCGTAGGAAAGCCCCAAGAATCGGATGTGGGGAGCCGAAGGAAAAAGAAGCGGGACCTCCAGTCCTTCACATTGGAAGGGAGGTGGGTGAAGAAATGGGCGTCGTTTCGGGAGGTCAAGTAAAAAGAGCCTTTAAAACTCTTTAGCCCAAAGCAAAAATAGAAAAAGCCCAGGTCGGGTTCCTCTTGTCTGTAATGACACAGCACGAGAAAACCCACCATGTAGCGAAAAGAGTTAGGAGAGAACTGGTTAAGGGGAAGATTGTATTTAGTGGAGAGAGAGACAAGGAAGGGATGGGGTGGGAAGCGAAGACCACTGCTCACCTGGTCCACAAACCAGGTAATATGACCCGGAGGGGGATGATCAGGGGTATCGCTAGCCTGAGGTGTGACAAATTCCCACCCCGGGGGAAGCCTAAGAAATCTTATAAAACTAGCCAGCACGGCTGGGCTAGTCCTCGATAGAGGATGGGGAGGGAGAACTCGAGTCGCCCCTACAACCGTCTGATAAGGGTCGGCTAAAAGGCCGGTCACAGTTACCTCGTCCGTGGGGGGAGGGGAAGGAGGATCTACAATGATTAGGGGGATGCCAGAGGGAGGGATGTCACCTAGCTCGGAGATCTATGTCCCCAATGGTTCATCCCTAAGGCGGAGGAGGAACCGGTGGCTCGCCCGACCTACCCCGAATCCCCATCGAAGAGGAAAGACCCTCCAAAAGGAGTTCACGGCCGATTCGCGGAAATATTTTGGGAATCCGGCGACGACATAACTTGAGGAAAAGGGGAGGAAGAAGAAAAGGAAAATATGTGTAAAACAAAGCAAAAGCTAAAAGATGTTTAGATGAACATACCCATGGGATTGGGTGGAAGTTCACGGAGAAGGGTGGAGCAAACTTGTCACGGGGACGGATATTGCGATTGCTAGGGTTGCACGGGAATTCTTGCACGAGATTGAAGGTGTAAAATCGCGGAAGTGGTATAGGGGGAAGAAGACCTTTTATAGGAGGGAGGGCAAAAAACCGAGGAGGATAGGGACGATCTGGAGCGTCCGATGCCCTATCCGAAGGCAGTTGGGATTTGGCACCGTCTTAGCCGACCTATGGCAGTCGACACTGGCCGCCACCGATTGACGTCTTGGAGCGGGGAAAGGAAAAAACGAGTTAAGTATAGCGCACAAAGTACGAAGAGCCTCGTTATCTGGGAATGGGAGTCCCTAGGATAGTTGCGTCAAGGTCGTCCGGTTGTAAACAAATCTTACTCTACTCGGTCTTACAGCTCGACTAGAGTAGGGGGGACTGGTTGATAGGACGTCGAATGTACGCTCACTAAAAACCCGGTTTAAAATATGGACCAATAAAGGTCCGACCTAGGTTCTTAGATAAGGAGATTACAACCCCAAGGTCCTTTAGAAGGTCGCCGACCTCGGAGGCTCCATTTAGCTGTGATATACATTAGATAAAGGCGCCGACCTCGGAGGCTCCATTTAGCCGTGATATCTGTTAGATAAAGGGCCGACCTCGAGGCCCCATTTAGCTGTGACATCTGTTATAAGGCGCCGACCTCGGAGGCCCGCCGACCTCGGAGGCCCCATTTAGCCGTGATATCTGTTAGAAGGCGCCGACCTCGGGAGGCCCGCCGACCTATGATATCCGATAGCAGTCGCCGACCTCAAAGGGGTCTCAAACTACTGATTTGAATAGGGATGAGCCGACCTAAAAACCATCGAACTCTTGGGAAAGAAGATCCTGACTCACCTGGCAGAATCCCTAAGATCCAGGGATTGAGAACCCATACCTTGCCAATCCCAGAGATCCAGGGATTGAGAGCCCATACCTCGCAATCCCGGAAATCCAGGGATGGGAAATCGCAGCTTGAATCCCTGGATATCCGGGATTCTCTCTGGGAATCAGGAATCATCTCAGAAAACAAGGCATCCTCCATCCTATAAAAGGGAGAGAGGGGGTTCCTCAAAAAGGATTCAGACTCTGAGAATACATCATTTTTTAGAGAGAAAAAGAAAAGAGAGTACTTCATATATTTTGGGTTTTCTTAGCTAAGCTTCTAAGATTAACCCGGTTCTTGGTGGCCGATCAGCTCGGTTACATCAGTTTCTTATAATTTTAATTACTTAGACTTTCAACATTTCATTCACTTTATAGCATCTACCTGATTTTAATCAACATATTTTTGTCAATAGAAGGGTAGGAAGTCCAAGGTCCTCCCAGCACAAAAAGATGTTGAAGAAGCAGCTCCAGATCCTAAGGTCATTTGACTTTCTTATAAATATTAAGTCGATATATTATTTCCTCATATGTACATCAAAGCTAATTCTTACCTTATTGTTCTTTCAAGGGGAAAAAGAACAAGTTGAAAGTAAGACAACCTATTAGTAAATTAGATGAGGTCGATCCACGTGAAATAGAGGTTTTCAACTCTAGAGTTTTCATTATCCATGCCATTTTTTATTATATGATCCTATGTTTAATTCTCATCGTATGATACTGTTTAGGGGAGATCTTGCACTCTGGCCAAAGGAGAAGTTGACCATATTATTGCATATGGGACAGTAGTGACGGTTGGAGGGCCGCATGTGTTGATCCATACTGTACCAATTGGCAAAGACAACTGGAAAGTGTCTATTGACGGTGTCGTCGAGGACGGGTATGATGAGGATCTCCCTGTTCCCATTAAAAATGGTCCACTAACTATTGAGGATGCCCTTGGCACTATCGTTGCTTGGACAAAAGACATGGTAATTCTAGCCAGTTCAGAGGTAATTCTCTCGTATAATGGTTATATAGATGTTTTGTATATTAAGAATAGATAGTCAGAACATTATGGCTTACATTCATTAAATATTGTGCAGGAGAAGGTTGATTCTCCCCAGAAAGAAGAAGCTGCTCATGCACTCATCGATCTAACTAATGCTCATGAAGATCCACTTGAGTTGAATCAGGTTGGGAAGAAAATCAAGTCGGGAAAGAAAGATGCTGATGTTGTTCGATCGAAGTTGAAGGAAATAGAGAGATCATTACCCATGGCTTGCAAGTTTGTATATTCTCACGCTGATAGATTCATGACCAATGATACTTCCTTGCACGTTGTACTTGATGAGGCAATGTTTGGAGGGAAAAAATAGTCAATTGCCGAGAAATCAAATCTTTGACTTCATGGAAATGAAAGCAATTGGTGGTATGCATATATTGGCTTATATGGGGTAAGATCTGTATAAGATAATACAATTGCATCTTATGTTTTTTTTCCTCTCTTATTATGCATCTCTGGTAGACCTATGGCCTTGATACAATTGTAATCGTATGGTCTAATGCAGTAAGCTCTTCAATAACTTGAATGCGAAAAATCATCCGTATTCTTTTTGCATCGTGGATCCTGGGTGCGTGGATCATGCTTTAGAGAAGAGTGTGCAGGAAAAACACATCATTGCTCGCTTGATGGCATCACCGAGGGACTGCATTTGCCTTATCCCATATAACAATGGGTAAATAATATTATTTCTGTTATGATAATGCATATCATATTATCACGTGACATTATTAATGCTTCTTTACCAATTACGCAGTAACCATTGGATCCTGACTGTGGTCAATGATGAGAGGAACATGGTCTACCTGATTGATCTCCTTGGCAATAGAACTCGATTAGATGGTTGGAAGAATACTGTGATCAGGTATATATATATATATATATATATATATATATATAGCAGGCTAGCAGCATATATGTTGATTCTTTTCTTGAAGATTCATTAATGTTCCAAAGGTATAATTCTTCTATTTTTAAATGTAGCGTTGTAAAAACCAGCAATGCATCCAGGGGATATAATAAGGCTCCGGGTTATAAGCAAATCACTGTAAGTGTATGGAGATATCATTTTGCGAACTATATATATATATATATATATATATATATATATATATATATATATATACACAAAACCTAAAGGGTCTAATTGTAATATTTCTGGATATTTGCTGTAATTACCCTAAACCTCAGGGGTAGTTTTTATTATTTTTAATCTTTTCTACCACAACTTGCTCCTCTGTGGAGTATAAATTAAGTAATATCACCACTAACCTTTCCCTTACAGAGACAACCAATGCACACATGTCATCAATAGCTGAAAAGCAGCCATATAAGGAAACCCCACTTCTGACATTCTTCCGTCAACTGGAAATAACCAGAAAAAAAAGTTATTTGGATATTATGTTCATTCCAAGTTTGCAGCATATGACATACTCGGAAGAAAAAAAATGACAATAAAATGCAACTTACACATCTTTTCGCACGAGTGAATATATATATATATATATATATAAATTTGACATGGAGTGACTAATTCATGGCTTTTAAATTTTATAGGGTAATCTGAAACAAGAACTATCCTTCCTTCATTGCGGATTTTGTGTCCTCCGCTACATCAAAGAGATCGTTGAAAGCGAAGATCCACAGCTTGAGAAGATGGTAATTTTCATTATGTCATCCTTTTATATTATATAGTATGTTTTGGTATTGAAAATTTTTGATGTTGATGCATCTTTTATGAACGTACTTAATCTATTTTTTTTGTTTCAATGTGATTTGATCAGTATCCTGGTTCAGTCAAAGACCAATACTACACTCAAGAGCAGTATGATGAAGTCAGGAACGAGTGGAGCGAGTTCGTCTACACGTTTCTCGATGGTGCTTAGGCTCGCTTCATTGTCAGGAAGTTCTTTGTCTAGTTTCAATTCAGTACTATATATGTATGGTCTTGGTTGCAACACTACTGGTACTCAGGTGATGATGGTGAATGTCTGTTGGTATAGTTAGATCAGAACATGTCCTTTCATCGGGTAAATATGGTGAATGTTTGGTTGATGTGCAGTCCATTATCTAGACCTATGCATGTGTCTCGTAGACATTGTGGAAGTTTATTTGATGTTGGCATATTATAGTTATGCCCAATGCAAACTTGTGAATCACGCGAATCTGAATATTTGGCATTTTTGTACGACACTCCGCCGTTTATATATGAAAGTGTTGTTTATTACTATTATCAATGCTTATGATCTTTTGTTACTGAATTGGGATCTTGTGATTTGAGTTTGTTGGATTTTTAATGAGGTTGATTGATGTATTTGAGGTTGTGTTGTTGCGATCTTGTGAATTGAGGTTTTTTATTGGATGGATCATGTTTATGTACAACAGGGATTCTATATTTACAAACTGAAAAGAAATATGCAATGTGGTTATTTACTTCGGATAAAAAACGAAGTCAGAGATATATAATTAGCGACACAAAATAGAATAAGCGAAGTAAAAAAGAAGTGTAATGCTTCGGCTAAACAAATAAAAGTGAAGTAAATGGGGTATCTTTAACTTTGTTGCCTATTAACAAGCGAAGTCAATAACATTATTTCACTTCATCTGTATATATTTTACTGAAGCGAATAGAAAATATACACTTCAGCGATTATAAGATAAGTGAAGTGGAAGGACATTTTTTACTTCGCAAACCCCCATATTCGGGTTCTAAAAACCGAGATAGACTTCGGTTATTACGATATTAGACTTCGCCTAATAAGCAAAGTCTAAAGTATACCTTTAACTAGACAAACATAGACTTCGGTAATTATAACGTTTTTACTTCAGATATTATCCGAAGTCTTTGACGTTTATTCTTATAGTGTACGTACGTTAAATTTGGCATGTTATGTACATAACGAGTTGGAAGTTTATATAAGTGGACGCCCGCCATTTTATTTTTCTTCAGAATTTCATTTCGTTTTTCTCCTTCAACACTCAGAGATGGAGTTTCAGTTCTTCTAAGTCGATTTTGAGCTTGAAGGCATGAATTTGGAGCTTGAGAAGTGGAGTTATCATTGATTCTTGAGGTGGTTACTTGTGTATTTCATCTTCTAAGAGGTATGTTGGATAATCCTCTCTTTGAATTCGGATTTTTGATGTTGTTGTTGATGATTAATTCAAATGATGCTAGTTTATGGAGTTGTTGTGATGATTCTTGGTATTCGTGGGAATTTTGTTAAGGAGGATGATGATATGATGGTTTATACCTTTGATTATGTTAATTATGATTATGGAATCATAGTGTTCTTGATGTTCTTGGTAGTATTGTTGCGATTCAAGATGTTAGGAGAAGTGTATGTTGAAGAACATGATAATATACATCTTGAATTGTGAAAAAGGATTGTTTAGATGTTAGAACACATCGGATTATGTCGTTTTGGGGATTACGAATGTGATTTCGGAATAATTTGTGTTCTTAAGGAACTCTTGGATTATATGATTTGATGAATATGTTTAAGAAGTGTTGGTGTTTTGGATATGAATATGGAATATTCATATCTAGAACTAAGTTATGTATTTTGGTACAATATTCGTATAGGAATACGAATATGATTTCGAGTTCGATGAGATTATTATTGATTTTTAAGTTGGGAAGTTCATACGTATTGGACAAGTGTTCAATTAGGATGATTGAGTTATTTGAAACCCTTGGAATATGATTATCTATAATGTTGAATTAATCGGATTGTCCAGATTGATGATGATAATCGATAATTGGTTTTGATTATAAATTTACAAGGAGGAAACTTGTACTCGTATTTAAGATTGAATTTAGAATCGATAACGTTCAGACCCTTGTTATTGGTTTAATTTGATTATTGATATGATTTTCGGATTGAGGAATCGTATTATGGTTATGAGTTCATAATTGATTGATTTGGGATTGTTTGGTTTTGTATATGACCGAGATATTGTGGAACCGTTGGGTTATTGATCAGTTATATTGATTGTCGAGTTGCAGTTTGTATTGTGGATATAAGTTCGTAATTGTTTGAGTTGTATTGTTTGGTTTTATTTATGATCGGGGTATTGTTGAGAAGTTGAGTTGATTGGTTGGCTATGTCGGTTATTGATTGTTATCGAATGTGTGTTAATCGGTTATTGCAATAGGTTGAGATATTTGATCGTGGATTATGATCGTTGTGTTGCGGTTGAGGCTGAAGAGTTCGTAGATTGCTTTTGGTTGGGGCTGAGGAGCTCGTAGATGAATGATTTTGATTTAATTTCATTTATAATTCATATAGCAATGATATTATAAATATAAATCGTCGGGATGATGGTTTGTATATTATGCATTGGTTTGGATTAAATCATAGTGTATATGGTTTAAATGTGTTTAGTAAGGACGGAGATATGAGTTATCTTTGGTCAGTGATATGGAATGTCGGATATCGAGGATGGTTTACCGTGTCGACATTAATATCGAGACGGTGGTTTGTTGGTATAAATGGACTATACTTATTTCGGGATTATTCGTATGACTGTGTATTCGTTCAGGGATATTGGTTCGTGGAAAGGATGTTGTCTTCGACTTTGAGGTAATTTAAGTATTGTGTAGTTATGAGGATATTATGCTGTTGAATTGTTGTATGTGCTTTATGTTGAGGTTTTGTATAATGAGATTGGTATTGGTTGTTTCGTCGAGGGGTGTTGATCCCAGGACTATTATTGGTATTAATGGTTGTGTTGATTGTTTCATTGAAGGATGTTGATCCCAGAACTGTTGCCTGAGATCGTTGATCGTATGGATTATCCTCTGGGGATTGTGATCCCAGGATGGATGTTTCGGATATTGTCGGTCGTGTCGATCTTTCATTATCCATGTGTCTTTGTTCACTTCGGTGAGTCTCCTGATCCTTATTGGATATGTGATTCTTTGAGTTTCGTCGTCATGTTGCATCGTGACATATCTGGAGTCATATCTGCGCGCCGATTGGTTATTGTGTAGGATTTTTAGATGGGCACACTATGGTCATGTGTTGATATTTCCACATTGGACCGTGCACACGTGACGTAGTTCGTGAGGCCAATTATGTACATGTCCCACGTATATCCTGGATTCTGTATACGGGGTGGACATGTGCACGGACACATTTTCGGATCGGGCGTACTGTGACTTCCATCTTTGAGCCATATTATTTTGTTGTTCATCCTCCATTTATGGTTGGGTAGGTTCGACGGTTTGCGACTGGTTGTTCATACGCCCTAGGAGTATGTTCGACAGCCGGGGTTATTTCATTGAGATCCATTATTATTGATCGTTTGGAGTTTACCTTGTTGATGGTATTCTTGGTCGTTGTTGATCATTTGTTGATCGTTTGGAGTTTACCTTGTTGAGGGTATTCTCGGTTATTGTTGATCCTTTGTTGATCATGTCGGATTTTATCATATTGATGGTATTTGTAACACCCCGAGATATTCGGAATAATTACAGCGCCGTAAACCCTCTAGGTAAGGATTTACAAGGCTAATTTTAAAAGGAGTGGAAATATAAACCAAACGTACAACTGATTTTCAAATACAGATTTGATTCAACCGATCAAATGAGTTAACTTATACAACCATATCGAAAAGACATTTTTTAAAACAGACGTACTCGAGTACTAAATAGACCAAGAAGACAAATCACAATAACAATAACATCAACCACATCACTGAGCCATTTCATCATCCTGTCGGTACTGTGGTTGTTTCCCCGCTCCTCGGCTACCTGAACATCAAAACAATGTCCACCCCCGAAGGGGTTAGCAAAAACAATGCTAGTACAAGTATCGTAATACATAAATCATCAATGCATCATAAAACATGCAAAACGGACTTCCGTCATCGGAATCCCACGATGCGAATCCTCACGATTCCATCAACACAAGACAGGTAATCCAAATGATCCGGCGCCCTTGGTATAGATCCCCATGATGATCCCGTCGGACCAACGCATGGTGGAAAACCCGTCCAGCGATCCAGCGCCCTCAGCATAGATCCCCATGATGATCCCGTCGGACCAACACATGGTGGACATTCGATCCAGCGCCCTCAGCATAGATCCTCATGATCCCCTCGGATCATTTATACCATAATCAATCAACTATGCATACATATATGCATTTCAATATGTTCATCAATACGAACAAATAACAACGAATACCAAGAGAAATCTCAGAAATACATCTCATATTCAACAACATGAACAAAACCACAAGCATGATCAAAGTTTCAATATAAATCGAACTCGACATATGATACTTGCCTCGAAAATGGCAAGAACGAAACACTTCAATGATCTCAACACACTCGAAGGCCGCCTCCTTCGATCAACGTAACAAGCTCGAACCTTAAAGAAAAGAATGATATACAAATCATCTCAAGTCGAACGATGACCTAACAATTCGGTCTACGGCCCAAAAGCTCAAAATAAACAATCTGCCTGGACTGCTTAGCGTGCGTGATTAGTGCATAATTGATCTAAAATTCATATACAAAATATTCATTTTTTCGGGCATAATTGTACTGATTTGTGATTAAAAATATATATTTTACAGATATGTCCCAAACATGAGCTAAAAATGGTTATTTCTGACATCGACATGAAGCATCAAAAAGGACGGAAAACAAGATCAAATCCAACGACGGAATTTTTCAAGGCAAACGACCTACAACACGGCGCAAAATGGACCGTGTTCTCGCTTGCCGTTCACATACGGCGCAACAAGGGCCGTGTCTTGGGCCGCTTTCACATACGGCCGGCATTTAGCGCCGTGTCCTCGCGTATTCGGAAGAGACCGAGTCACCACAAAACGGCGCACAACACGGGCAACCGGGCCGTTTTTCATCGCCGTTTTTCATCAGAAGCCATGCAAAATTAGTACACTTTTTAACAACTAGTGAACTCAACCACAAGATAAATTTTTGGTCAAAAATCTGAAAATTCAAAGACATGGGTGAAGTGTGAACAAAGAATTAAAAAAATGATATTACAATAGATATTTTGAATTAAATAATCAATTGTATTCTTGAAAATCACCTATAAAAGGACATGTTCATCCATTGCAAAATAACCAATTTATCATATACCAATTACCAATTCTAAAACCTTTCTTTTAGCAATATATTTTCCTTAGAACTTTCAATTTTAGTTTGTATTTTATTTTTGGTTTGAAGTTTTTCTTTCATTTAGTTTGTAATTGAAAAGTGCTTGATCAATAAGCACTTAGTATTTTACTTTCAATTTTGTAAGCTTGTAACCTTTAAACAAGTTTAAAGTTATATTTTGAAGTTTGTTTCTTGCACTTTGATTCATCATATTCAAGTAAAGTTTTATCTATTGTCATTAAGTTCTAGTAATTAAAAGTTTCTATATATATATTATATATATCAATTATTTCTATTATAATTTTAGTATGTATAAACCGATGAGTAGCTAATCTTTCTTCCTAGGGAAGGGGATTTCTATTAGGTTATATATTGAGTATTTGATTGATTTAAACTATTTTTAGGACTAATTGGTTTAAATAGAGATTGATCATATCCTATTTTTACTAATGAAACCTTCTTGATTGATTGTTGAGTGAATTGGAAACATATCTTTTCAATCTATCAAATGTTAATCTTGTTATCAACATCTTAAGATTGCGAAAGTGGTTAAGATATCTTTGATTACGAAAGTACGGAGGTGAAAAGTTGATTACTCGATGAACGATCGTTTATCCTAAAAATAGTCAAGTTAGAGAAATGAAAGGACTAATTGGTTTAAATAGAGATTGATCATATCCTATTTCTACTAGTGAAACCTCCTTGATTGATTGTTAAGTGTATTGGAAACACATCTTTTCAATCTATCAAGTGTTAACTTGTTATCAACATCTTAAAAAAGTGACAGCGATTAAGACATCTTTGATTACGAAAGTACGGAGGTGAAAAGTTGATTACTCGATAAACATTCATTTTTTCTTTTATATCCATATAAATCAATTCCTATACTCAATTAAAAACCTAATTTAATGAACCCGTAATCCCCTAGATTTTATAAATTCCCAACTCATTTTAATTCTATTCATTTTCACTAGTTAAAAATAGTCTAGTATAAATAGTCTAGTATAAATAGTCATAATATAAATAGTCTAGTATAAATAGTCTACTAAAAAATAGTCTAGTTAAAAATAGTCTTAATATAAATAGTCTTATTAAAAATAGTAGTATTAAAAATAGTAATATTAAAAATAGTCTAGTAAAAATAGTCTTATATAAAATAGTCTTATTAAAATTAGTTTGGTTTAAAATATAGTGCATTTAATTTAGTTAATATTTAAAAACCCAAAAATATATTTTAGTATATTTTAGTATTTACTTCTTGCAATCTATACAAAATATTATACGAAGCCCTGTTGGACAATCCTCGAGAGAAAAGACCTTGGTAGAACTTACCACAAACTACTTCTACCTCGTATATATTTGCGAGCGACTCAAGAACTCCTATTTTTAGGATAAAGTTTTCCGCCGATCAAATTTTGGCGCCGTTGCCGGGGATTGTTTTAGGCCAAATATAATTTTTCTGTCCGGTCAAGTGGCGGATAACGGTACTCCGTGACTATCAAAGTCGGATTTTTCAGTTTCCCACAAACAACTGATATTTGTAGATATTTTATCGTTTTTCATTTTAATTTTTTGTCATGGAAGAAACATTGTATAAAATTGAAAAAAGATTTCCCTTTCTAAGCAAAAATGCAATTTTAAATATTTACAAAACAAGGCTTGAAAGGATGAGGTTGCTTACGAATAAAAGCATACCTTTTGACATAAGATTCATTATCGAAGCCAAAGTAAGAATAGAAGGTGAATTCACAGAAACACCAACTAGATTCTTACCAGGGCTTGGAAAAAGTTCATATGCCAAGAAACGACGAGCAAAGATTCTAGCCGTTTGCTATAAATGTGCTAGATGGAACTGTAATGCAAAATGTCGATCTTTAGGAATTCCATCTACAAACAGAGAAGATAAAATTCAGTTCATTAATGATGGTCTGAATAAGGAGAATTTAGATAATATCGAAATTTCTCTTGACACGCATCCTAGTGGACTTGTGTATTACGGAATTCAATGTTTGTGTAATAAATTCAAACCAGAATATGAACAACGTCTTGGGAATCTGACGTTAAAAGACCCTGTTTGCCAATTTGTAAGAAAATTGGATGGGAAGCTTCTCCCCGACTCATAGAAGGCGTTTAGGCCGTTTCTGAACGTAAAATCAGAGGAAGATGTGAGCCACAATCACAACTACTGTGCATACGTGTGAGTATCTTTTATTTTTGTCGTGTGGTGAGATTTTTTTTGAATAAAAAATGTGATACGCGATAAATACATTCATTATTCTATTGAGTAGTTGAAGCGCAATCAACGCAATCACAAACTTGTTAAACAATTTTTCCTCATTTTTTCTTCTATAAATAACCTTTGTGCTTGTTTCTTTTATTCATCCCTCAAACTTGTACTTTTCTCTTTTTCTCTCTAAATAAATTTCTTTTCAAAAATGGAGTCATCATCTTCAACAAAAAAATTTTACACAGTCTGCATTTTTGGTGGATCTAGTTCTGGAAAAGAGGCAAGCTTCATCAAGGTACCCACAACTTGGGTCGAGAGAAAATGCATTCATGTAGTTTACGGAGGAGGAAGTCTAGGATTAATGGGACGAGCCACATACGCCTATATGGAAGGAGTAAGAGTGTTGGGAGTAATCCCAAAACCTCTGGTGAAAGTAAAATCACCGGTCAACTATTGGAGATGAGTTTAGATCTGTGAATATGCAAGATCGCATAACTCACATGATAAATAATTCCGCGCCTTTATCGCCTTCCGGTGGTTTTGGCACCCTTGAGGAACTTTTTCATGTGGTTACCAGAGCCCACTAAATGTTCATCAAAACCAATAGAGTGCTTAATGTCAATGGTTTCTTTGATGGTTTACTTGTCTTTCATCGACTACTCGCCGAAAAGGGCTTTATTTCCGAGCTGCAAAACGAATCATAGTCGTTGCAACAACACCGAAGAACTAATCAAAAACTCAATGAATTTGTTCCTCAACCAGATCCACTCTAGCTAAAATTGTGCAGGTAGAAGATTTTACAGTGAGAAAACGAAAAGTGGATTCATTCCTCTCCCTTTGATAACCCATGACGGACCTCTTGTATTTTTACTTTCTGTCGTGTGTAATAATCGTGCTAAATGATGGCAGCTTAAGGAGTTTCTTCTTGATCTCTTGACGCGCATCTATTCGCGATTTATGTATTGCTGTAATTTTTATTTCGTGTTTTGCTTTTATAAAAACTTTGATGGCAGCGTAAGGCGACTCTTCGGACTTTCTTGATGCGCATCTAAAAAATTATGTTATACTTACGAGTATATTTTATTTTCTTTTGTGTGTGCCTCGTATATTTATTCTCTTGCAGATTCTAAAAGGCGTTAGGCTCAGACATCAACTTTCTTAACAGGGAGTATTCTGCTTTTCTGCATTGATTTTTATTTTTTATTTTATTTTTTAAACTGAGGACAGTTTTATTTTCAAGTTTGGGGGTGGTTTGTTTTAGTATGTTTTGGTGTGCTAGTATTTTGGTGTGTTTTTATTTGCCTAATTTTTTTTTTAAGTATATATATATATTATTTTGATTTGTGAGATTTCTAGATCTGGCCATAACACCAATAAATTAGCTATATACAAGCTTCTAAAATTGTTTTAACCGGTAAAAAAAAAATTGTATATTCCAAAATTTTGAGCCTTAATCTCTCTTTCCAAGCCTTGTAATTATCATATAAAATCGAGTCATTCGTTACCTTGAGAAAAGAAGAATCAATTGGTTGATGAAAAATAAAACTGAAATTTACTTAATTTGTGGAGTTTTTGATTTTTCATGCTAAACTAAAAAATGATTTTCTGCAAAAATTCTATTCCCTAAAAAAAAGGAGTCATTGGTGAAAAGAGCTACACGTTAGCAAATAACGGTGTGAAAGCTATCACCTAAAAAAATAAATGACGAAAAGGAGAAGTGTTGAGCAGAATAAATGCCTAATTTTGGAAGTCTTAAATTTTGCGAAAAATAAAGGACTAACCATTATTGGTGCGTAGTCGCGCCTCGTAAAATTGGTGAAAAGAGCTACACGTTAGCAAATAACGGTGTGAAAGCTATCACCTTTTACGAAAGAAAATAATGAGATAGAAATTGTGTTAGTGAAAAGAGCTACACGTTAGCAAATAACGGTGTGAAAGCTATCACTAAAAGGGATGTAGTTTATGAGCAGATTTGAATTAATTAGCAGCTGAATTTCAATACACTCAATTTTGTGAAAATCACAATATTTGATGACGCCGATGAAATTCTTCTTCATATTGAGTCGAAAAATAAACGAGTGGTCGAGAGCAACCATTAAAGGGAGTCGTGTGAAGTCACGAGTGGGAAAGAAATAATCAACCTTTTGGGTGGAAAACCTTGTATTTTGGAATTACAAAAATAAAAACCGTGTTTTAACTTCAAAATCATTAGTAGATTTATTTTGAATCTTGATTCATTTCTATCTACTGTATAAAGTTGGTTATTGTGTATTAATGGCATTTTGATCTCTTTTTATTATTATATATAATTATTTTTCTTAAATTTGTGTGTATTATTTTTTATTTTATGTCTTATTTTAATTTTTATTTTGTGTGTGATTAATAAAGAGTCTTGCTCGGGACTAGCAAGAATTTAAGTGTGAGGTATTTGATTAGTGCATAATTGATCTAAAATTCATATACAAAATATTCATTTTTCCGGGCATAATTGTACTGATTTGTGATTAAAAATATATATTTTACAGATATGTCCCAAACATGAGCTAAAAATGGTTATTTTACAGATTACTGACATGAAGCATCAAAAAGGACGGAAAACAAGATCAAATCCAACGACGGGAATTTTTCAAGGCAAAACGACCTACAACACGGCGCAAAATGGACCGTGTTCTGTCGGCCGTTTCACATACGGCGCAACAAGGGCCGTGTCTTGGGCCGTTTCACATACGGCCGGCATTTAGCGCCGTGTCCTCGCGCGTATTCCGGAAGAGACCGAGTCACCACAAAACGGCGCACAACACGGCAACCGGGCCGCTTTTCATCGCCGCTTTTTCACAGATGCCATGCAAAATTAGTCCACTTTTGACCAACTTGTGAACTCAACCACAAGATATTTTTTTGGTCAAAAATCTGAAAATTCAAAGACATGGGTGAAGTGTGAACAAAGAATTAAAAAAATGATATTACAATAGATATTTTGAATTAAATAATCAATTGTATTCTTGAAAATCACCTATAAAAGGACATGTTCATCCATTGCAAAATCACCAATTTATCATATACCAATTACCAATTCTAAAACCTTTCTTTTAGCAATATATTTTCCTTAGAACTTTCAATTTTAGTTTGTATTTTATTTTTGGTTTGAAGTTTTTCTTTCATTTAGTTTGTAATTGAAAAGTGCTTGATCAATAAGCACTTAGTATTTTACTTTCAATTTTTGTAAGCTTGTAACCTTTAAACAAGTTTAAAGTTATATTTTGAAGTTTGTTTCTTGCACTTTGATTCATCATATTCAAGTAAAGTTTTATCTATTGTCATTAAGTTCTAGTAATTAAAAGTTTCTATATATATATTATATATATCAATTATTTCTATTATAATTTTAGTATGTATAAACCGATGAGTAGCTAATCTTTCTTCCTAGGGGAAGGGGGATTTCTATTAGGTTATATATTGAGTATTTGATTGATTTAAACTATTTTTAGGACTAATTGGTTTAAATAGAGATTGATCATATCCTATTTTTACTAATGAAACCTTCTTGATTGATTGTTGAGTGAATTGGAAACATATCTTTTCAATCTATCAAATGTTAATCTTGTTATCAACATCTTAAGATTGCGAAAGTGGTTAAGATATCTTTGATTACGAAAGTACGGAGGTGAAAAGTTGATTACTCGATGAACGATCGTTTATCCTAAAAATAGTCAAGTTAGAGAAATGAAAGGACTAATTGGTTTAAATAGAGATTGATCATATCCTATTTCTACTAGTGAAACCTCCTTGATTGATTGTTAAGTGTATTGGAAACACATCTTTTCAATCTATCAAGTGTTAATCTTGTTATCAACATCTTAAAAAAGTGACAGCGATTAAGACATCTTTGATTACGAAAGTACGGAGGTGAAAAGTTGATTACTCGATAAACATTCATTTTTTCTTTTATATCCATATAAATCAATTCCTATACTCAATTAAAAACCTAATTTAATGAACCCGTAATCCCCTAGATTTTATAAATTCCCAACTCATTTTAATTCTATTCATTTTCACTAGTTAAAAATAGTCTAGTATAAATAGTCTAGTATAAATAGTCATAATATAAATAGTCTAGTATAAATAGTCTACTAAAAAATAGTCTAGTTAAAAATAGTCTTAATATAAATAGTCTTATTAAAAATAGTAGTATTAAAAATAGTAATATTAAAAATAGTCTAGTAAAAATAGTCTTATATAAAATAGTCTTATTAAAATTAGTTTGGTTTAAAATATAGTGCATTTAATTTAGTTAATATTTAAAAACCCAAAAATATATTTTAGTATATTTTAGTATTTACTTCTTGCAATCTATACAAAATATTATACGAAGCCCTGTTGGACAATCCTCGAGAGAAAAGACCTTGGTAGAACTTACCACAAACTACTTCTACCTCGTATATATTTGCGAGCGACTCAAGAACTCCTATTTTTAGGATAAAGTTTTCCGCCGATCAGTGCGCTACGTACTCTACGTAACGTGCGCTAAGCCTGCCTGTTAGCGTACGCTATCGTATAAGCCTAGCGTATGCTAGACACGGACTGACAGTTTGACTCGGCTGATCTCATAACGTACGTTACGTACGTATCGTGCGTTAACTGAACCCCGATAGCGCACGTTAACTTACATATGTTAGCGTGCGCTAATCTTGCATGGCAGAATACTGCTAACAGAAAACTGGGTTGAATGGTGAAGAACTCATAAATTCTATGGCGATAAAACAAGTCATCCTCAAGCATATCATGCTAATAAGGTTTGTGGGAGTTCTATGATTATAAGATACAAATACACGGATAATCATCTCAACATCATACTTCATCTTCGATCCTCAAGAAAATATTCTAAGTTCCGTTCGTCCTACGCATGATTCCAATATGTAAAACGTAACAACTGGGTAGTATCCGTCTACTGATCACAAATCGGTTTGAAAATACTTAGGAGTCCATATACTAAAAACGATTCAAGGGTTCCTACGATATATAGTGCCGAAACGTCAAAAGTATCCTTCTAACATGTGATGACCGTTAATAAACGAAATAACTGGCTATCAAAACATGATCAACGTCCTTAAGAACATTACTAATATCGGTGAAGAATCACCTACCTCAAAGTAGTGAAGAACACGGAGGAAATCGAAGCAATCCAACACCGAAGGCTTGAACACCAATCTCCAACGATATACGATCTTCAATCACGAGCTAGGATGTTGATATGAAGTGTTTAGGATGAAGGAAGTTATGTTCTAAGTGTAAGAATTCGGGTATGGGAGAAAAAGGAACTGAAATCACGAATAGGATGCTGTCCTATTTATAAGAAATGGCCATTAGCGCGCGCTAGTCCCTGCTCGTAGCGTGCGCTAACGGCTCACTGACTTAACTGTATTCAGCACTTAGCGTGCGCTACGCATATACCTGTAGCGTGCGCTAAGGCGTTGACTTGGCTTTTCCCGAAAGCCGTCCAGGTTCATCCCGACACGATCCGACAGGGGTCCCCCGGCCAGATCTCACCTACCGTACGTCTCAATCAAATTGACCACGCATAGCGTGCGCTACTGCTCCTTTGTAGCGTGCGCTATTGAGTCCATGTTAGCGTACGCTACACATAGCCGATAGCGTGCGCTACATGCGCAAAATTACAATCTTTAAATCACATACACGAAATCATATGCTTGACAACATCGGATTATGAAATACGGAGAATAATACTCAGACAAAAGTACAATAATTACAATATCACAAGTTCCAAATACATATCCGAAATCTCGGGTATTACATCCTTCCTTCCTAAAAAGAAGTTTCGTCCCGAAACTTAAGATGAAAACAACTCCGGATATCTAGCCTTCATACTGTCCTCCGTCTCCCAAGTGGCCTCTTCGACTCCATGTCGTGACCATTGTACTTTAACCAAGTGTATTGGTTTATTCCTCAATTATTTGATCCGGCTCTCAAGTATCTTGATTGGTCTCTCTTCGAAGGTGCCATCATTAGCTATTTCGATCTCGTCGAAATCAATGACGTGACTGGGTTCCGGTACATACTTCCGCAATTGGGATACGTGAAACACATTGTGAACGTGACTCAGCGATGGCGGTAAGGCCAGCCTGTATGCTAAATCTCCAACTCTCTCGAGGATCTCGAATGGTCCGATGTATCTTGGACTAAGCTTGCCTCTCCTCCCAAAACGGAAAATCCCTCGTGTAGGAGACACCTTCAATAGTACATGGTACCCAGCGTCGAACTCTAGAGGGTGACGACGTATATTTGCATAAGACTTCTGCCGACTCTGGGCAGTCAACAATCTTTCTCGAATCAAAGCTACCTTCTCTTGAGTCTGAATAATCAATTCCGGTTCCGTCCCGATCAAATCCGAAGAATCATCCCAACACAGGAGTGATCGGCATCTTGTCCCGTACAAAGCTTCAAATGGTGCCATCTTAATAGAAGCATGCCAACTGTTATTATAGGTGAACTCGATCAAGGGTAAGTGAACTTCCCAATCAGTTGACCAATCTAATGCACAAGCTCTAAGCATGTCCTCTACTGTCTGTATAGTCGTTTCGGACTGACCATCCGTTTGGGGATGATAAGCTGTGCTAAAGTTGATGTAACACCCCCAAAACCGTATGGGAATATTACACGCCGTAAACCCTTTCCGCAAGGATCTACCAGGCTAAACGTCCATAAACAACCAAAAGCTTGCCCTGGCCTGTGGTCAAACAATATAATAATACACTGGCCAAGGTCACTTACACATAAACACAGCACCGATGAGGTCACACAACTCTATCAACAGGATCGACTAACAACATTACCCACACAGGGGTCGAAATACAATACAACTAAGACCGAATCAACTCTAACAATACAACTAAACTCTACCAACTCTCAACTCTTGATTAGTATCGCATTTCGTCATCCCATTGTGCCAACTCGTGATCGCTCCCCGAACTCGCATGTACCGACGCAGTATCAGACATCCACCCCGAATACTCGGGGTTAGTAAAACTCCACGCTTTACTAGTGCAAGTATCAAACCATACGAAAAGTAACAAGCAAATAGCAACTACGAATTTAATACGGAAATCCATTATCAAAATGTTCCCGAGAAGTTTTAGAATTTCGAACTCAAGTAAGAGATATTTGAAAAGGAACACATCATCTCGGGATTTTTGAAATGTAAATTCTTTTGGACCTCGAGTCCCAATTTACAAAACCTTTTCGTAAACATTAGGGCCTTAACCCAAAACTTGTTTCATAATTCAACAGCTTTACAATACCGAAACATTTCCATAAATCTCGTGGGGCTCGGCCCAACGCTCTTTCTTAAAACTTTTCCTTTAAAAACTTTGATTTGAAAGTATCATGCTCATGACACCGTGATCCACCGTCACGTGTCTCCGTAGGTTCAACAACCCGCACGGACTACATCACGCACAATTAAACAAACATAATCAATTCCGACACCGTGATCCATCATCACGTGTCTCCGTAGGTTCAACAACCCACACGGACTATTAACTAAACATAACCAATCCCGACACCGTGATCCACTGTCACGTGTCTCCGTAGGCATAACAACCCGCACGGACTATATCAATCACAACAATCACACACACCCGACACCGTAGTCCACCGCCACGTGTCACCGTAAGCCCGCCGAGCTCACCCGGTTGGACGACCGTGTCCGAAACTCATGGTCCACCGCCATGCGTTATCGTAGGCCTCGCTGCACCCGCACGATCGACCTCGCACTCACTAAGTTCTGATCCCGTAGTCCACTGCCACGAATCCTCGTAGGTCCCGTCGAACCAACACGAGTGAACTTAGCGGTCACACACATATTCACACTCACATTACATACAACAATGAGCACAATTAATCAATCACCTTGATCACCACAAAATCGTACGTTGCACGCACATAACACAACCTCGACACTCGCAACAACTATCATCAATCAACGACATTTAACCAACATAACCCACATTCGGTACACAATACATTGAACAACCACGTGTGCAACCATCTCATATGTACATCGCAATCCTGCATAAATGGCACAACGCCTAACACGGATACCAATATATCACTATTATCACAAAGCCTTCAAATTTCGGAAAACACAACCTACTCAAACGGAACATATTTACGGAGGCAAGAAAAATCGTCATACAAATCATACGTAATTACTATTCACAAGATACAAGTCGTATAATAAGATACTTGCCTTAATAACCGCTACCAAACGCTCCGAAGAACACGGTTCGACGGGAAGCTCGGACTCAAGGAGACAACGAACGGAAGGGTTCCGACTCGAGTTCTTCACAAGAATTCGACCCTAATTACATATAATCAATAAATCATCGATCATAAGAGGAAGAAATAATCGTAGAACGCCGAATTCTCTTTGTGACATTTTATCGAACACCTTCAAGGCGTCGATAAAATACTCAATAAAACGACAAATCCGTGGCAATCCAACCGTGGAATAACAAGGAATTAGATATGATATATCTTAACAATCATCAATCCATCAATATTCTGAGTTAAAACGGATTAAACGGACAAATCGAACAAAATCCCCAAAACTATAATTTAGGAAAACTTGCCTTGATTCGGTCGATCGGAGCAAGTTATGGAAGGATTAATCGATGTTATGAACTTCAAAACTTCATGGATTTAACCTCTAACAACATCCCTTCATGACCATCAAAGCTCCAGCCGCGGAAGAGGAAGAAACGAGTGAGAAAAAGAAGAAAAACCGATCACTGGGCCTTAAATAGCCGACAGACTCGACCGTGTCCGCCGACACGGCCGTGGCGCGCAGCCGCCGGGCAGGGACTCGACCGTGTCCGCATGACACGATCGTGTCGCGAAGGGGCGCCGCATCGACTCGGCCGTGTCTCGAACACGGTCGAGCCTCGGGCGTGGCTACCGCTTATCCGACGAGTACGACACGGGCCGTGTTTGACGACACGCCGAGTCCGGTCGGCGTGATCGCCAAATGAGCGGGTGAACGAAAACGATCATAACTCTCTCGTCCGACTCCGATTGACTCACCGCTCGAACCATTGGAAAGCTAACTCGATTCTCTATAATATTGCAAGATTCAGAATTTTTGGAGTTACCAAAAATTAATGGTGATCCAACAAAGTCGAACTCATACTTAGAAAAGTCGTTTAGAAATCCCGAATTCAACAAAACGACACCGAAACCCGAACACGAATACGAACCGAAGATACGGTTACGAAGTACTCACAAAGACGAATCTAAGAGCTAGTAGAACACACGATTCCGACCACCCGAAGGCTCGAAATTCGACAACGGAAGGTAATTACCCCAAACTTTGGGAAATTACGAAAATGGCCCAAATGCCCGAAAATCACCATACGACAACGAATAATCAAACCGAAGCTCACAACACGTATAACAACGTTAAATGAACTTACGAAAAACCCCAAACGACAGTTTGAACGAGATTCGCAAGAACCGAACTCAAGCGCGGAAAAGTCGCTAAAAAGCACGGAACTCAACAAAGCAAAGACCGAAACGAACTCGGATGACAAAAGTGCAGAATTAAATATTCTCCGAATGAAGAAAAGGTCATGAGAGAGTAGTCAAAAAAGAAAACCACCAAAAAAGAAATTTACCGAAAATCGAAAATTGCGGATATTACATTCTACCCTCCTTAAAAGAAGTTTCGTCCGAAACTTAAAACAAGTAGGAGGAGAAATATTCCGCTGTGCAAAACTCAACAAGATACACAAGAATGCGTAACTAACGCCCAACGGCGAAATGTTACAAACAACGCAAAGGAATATACGGCGTGAAAACACGCTCCACGGCGACCAACACAACGTCGCCGTTAGGGATATAATAAAAGCAACAAATGACAAGCGTCATCAAACGGATAATATAGCCAAGTCAATTATCCGACAATCACAAAACACAACGAACGAAAATCAATATGATTGACCAACCCAACGGTACATCAATCAAAACGCGAGCCAACCGAACAAATACGGAATCCCACCGCCCAAGGGTTGGAAGATCGAAACGAGACTAATTTCCCGAACTTAAGGGAATTAGGAAGGAGCCCGAATGCTCAACAATCACGAAACGAGAACAAAACCGAACAAACAAACGATCGAACCACAACGATCGAGACAACAAAAATCGAACAATCATGTTCAAACACGAAGGATAAGAAAATTCAAACAACAACTCCCGTGATGATCCGTGAGAACAACAAGACGTGCATTCCCATAAGATCCACAGCAAGGGAATAGCGATTGAAAAGTCACAACGACAAATGAGTTATTCCAAAACAATACCACACTCGTTCGATCAACAAAAGCAAGGGGACAAGCTCGAAATGTCAACGAACATAATGAGTCGAAAGAGTCGAAAACACAAGAGTTCCAAATCCGATCCACTTCGAATAAAAGAACTAATGGAACCAGATGAGGTCACTCCCGAACAAGGTTCACAAGAATCGAATCGAACCCAAAAAGTCACATCGATAACCAGATCGACTCACAACAAGATCACGCCTGCTCGAACGATGAAACCGAAATACGTAACAAGTTCATAAAGTATCAACGAACACGACGAGTCGATAGACACGAGAAAGAGGAAATGCGTAAGTCAAAACGATACAGGCATTACATTCGACCTCTTATAAAAGAAATGTCGTTCCCGCAACTCACAACAACCGGAGTAAGGTGACAACACAAAAGCAAACGTCGAAATATATCCCATGGGCCTCTCGGATCCGATCCTCATATCTATATCGAAGTTCGCGCCCGAAAGACTCGAACCCAACTCGCAAAATCGGATCCCGTGTCTCTCGGGTCCACACTTGAAAAGCGCATCGACGAGAAGGACAATTGGCACGCACATGCCCTCAAAGATAATACGCTCAAATGCCTCGGCTCGGCATATCGAAAATACAGATGCTAGATACAATGGAACATAACACCGCAAAACAACATACCGGAGATGCCAACTCAAAGATAATAAAGAATCATAACACATATCATATACAACGATTACCATCGTAAAGTAATACACACACAAACACTACAACAACGACAGTATCGTTCGGCGACACCAACGGCCCGAACGATAATCAGCACATAATTACAAACATTATGAAACAATCACACATGTACACAAGCGTACAAACCCAAGCTTCAACATCTCACACTCGTGTGACAACACGCAAATCGCCACGAGGCGATAAACAGTAAACACCGGTTCACACCTCTCACAGAGGGCTAGTACAGCAAATGCGTGGCTACGCCTCGACGTTCATGGCACCAATTCGATCATACTCGGGAGCAAACATCATAACGACAACGTGAACATCATACATACATACCCAGCCCTCAAACGGGAATGGATAGGTTTTTAAAAAAAACGAAAACCTCCTTTTGAAAATAATTTAGAAAAACACCGGTTGATCTTGAGTATCACCTTTCAAAAAAAGTACAAACGTGAAACATCGTTATCGAGACTTTGGAAAACCATTTCGCATTCGATAAAAATGAGGACACTTTCTTTTCGTGAAAAACTTTCGGAAATATTCGACCCTCGGGTCTAAGTAAAAGTGTTTATAAAACATTGAAAAATATCTCAAAACATTTTGGTCCTCGAGGTAGAAGAATTCGGAAACATATCGTGGCACCTTGGAAGTACCATGAGAAAACAATTCATTTTAAACGTACGTCTCGAAATTTATTTCTAGGATACTCAAGATTTTCAAAGATAATTCAATGGGCTAGAATGCCCAAAAATCTCGTAATTACGGAACATTATAGCGTTGTGGGTCCGCGGAACCCACCAGGATAAAAAATATTTACAAAAACGCCAAAAGGGCCGATGACAGTAATATTTCAAAAAAAACTCACAAAAGCCATTTACAAAATACTAAGTACCGTCACAAGAATTTTGCCAAAACGTTCAAGGCCATAACGCCAAAACTCGGTTAAAGGAATCGGTTTTCAAACTAAAACTCAGTCGCCGATACCTTTTCGAAATCCGTCAAGGTTTACAACTTCCACACCATACCACACCACCCGGTGGTTCAAAGATAAAACAATAATGTGCCCAGTCCTATACACATACTATATGCCACAAGTACTAAACACAATTATATTACACAATACTGTGTAAAGAAAATCATGCACCGCAATTAACTCACTAAGATAAAAATCGAGATACACAGGTACTTCGCATAAAAGAGGAGACTTACATCCACAGGTCGCACGGAGGTGACGGTCGCCCACGATACCAATCTCGTCCGACAACATAACCGACACGTTGTGACTACGCACAACTCAACTTGTCACCTGATGACTCAAACGACATGACAACACATTACTCGACAAATCACGACTTGACTCGACCCGACAGCCTAGGTTTCCGCAACCTAAGCTCTGATACCATAAATGTAACACCCCCAAAACCGTATGGGAATATTACACGCCGTAAACCCTTTCCGCAAGGATCTACCAAAGCAACGTCCATAAACAACCAAAAGCTTGCCCGTCCAGGGTCAAACAATATAATAATACACTGGCCAAGGTCACTTTCACATAAACACAGAGACCGATGAGGTCACACAACTCTATCAACAGATCGACTAACAACATTACCCACACAGGGGGTGAAATACAATACAACGGAAGACCGAATCAACTCTAACAATACAACTAAACTCTACCAACTCTCAACTCTTGATTAGTATCGCACTCGTCATCCCATTGTGCCAATCCCGTGTTGCTCCCGAACTCGCATGTACCGACGCAGTATCAGACATCCACCCCGAATACTCGGGGTTAGTAAAACTCCTTTGTTTTACTAGTGCAAGTATCAAACCATACGAAAAGTAACAAGCAAATAGCAACTACGAATTTAATACGGAAATCCATTATCAAAATGTTCCTAGAAGTTTTAGAATTTCGAACTCAAGTAAGAGATATTTGAAAAGGAACACATCATCTCGGGGATTTTGAAACAGAAATTCTTTTGGACCTCGAGTCCCAATTTACAAAACCTTTTCGTAAACATTAGGGCCTTAACCCAAAACTTGTTTCATAATTCAACATTTACAATCGAAACATTTCCATAAATCTCGTGGGGCTCGGCCCAACGTTCTTTCTTAAAACTTTTCCTTTAAAAACTTTGATTTGAAAGTATCATGCTCATGACACCGTGATCCACCGTCACGTGTCTCCGTAGGTTCAACAACCATACGGACTACATCACGCACAATTAAACAAACATAATCAATTCCGACACCGTGATCCATCACGTGTCTCCGTAGGTTCAACAACCCACGGACTATTAACTAAACATAACCAATCCCGACACCGTGATCCACATCACGTGTCTCCGTAGGCATAACAACCCGCACGGACTATATCAATCACAACAATCACACACACGGTCGACACCGTAGTCCACCGCCACGTGTCACCGTAAGCCCGTCGAGCTCACCCGGTTGGGCGACCGTGTCCGAAACTCATGGTCCACTGCCATGCGTTATCGTAGGCCTCGTCAGACCCGCACGATTGGACCTCAGTACCTCACTAAGTTCTGATCCCGTAGTCCACTGCCACGAATCCTCGTAGGTCCCGTCGAACCAACACGAGTGAACTTAGCGGTCACACACATATTCACACTCACATTACATACAACAATGAGCACAATTAATCAATCACCTTGATCACCACAAAATCGTACGTTGCACGCACATAACACAACCTCGACACTCGCAACAACTATCATCAATCAACGACATTTAACCAACATAACCCACATTCGGTACACAATACATTGAACAACCACGTGTGCAACCATCTCATATGTACATCGCAATCCTGCATAAATGGCACAACGCCTAACACGGATACCAATATATCACTATTATCACAAAGCCTTCAAATTTCGGAAAACACAACCTACTCAAACGGAACATATTTACGGAGGCAAGAAAAATCGTCATACAAATCATACGTAATTACTATTCACAAGATACAAGTCGTATAATAAGATACTTGCCTTAATAACCGCTACCAAACGCTCCGAAGAACACGGTTCGACCGGGAAGCTCGGACCCCGAAGGAGACAACGAACGGAAGGGTTCCGACTCGAGTTCTTCACAAGAATTCGACCCTAATTACATATAATCAATAAATCATCGATCATAAGAGGAAGAAATAATCGTAGAACGCTCGAATTCTCTTTGTGACATTTTATCGAACACCTTCAAGGCGTCGATAAAATACTCAATAAAACGACAAATCCGTGGCAATCCAACCGTGGAATAACAAGGAATTAGATATGATATATCTTAACAATCATCAATCCATCAATATTCTGAGTTAAAACGGATTAAACGGACAAATCGAACAAAATCCCCAAAACTATAATTTAGGAAAACTTGCCTTGATTCGGTCGATCGGAGCAAGTTATGGAAGGATTAATCGATGTTATGAACTTCAAAACTTCATGGATTTAACCTCTAACAACATCCCTTCATGACCATCAAAGCTCCAGCGGAAGAGGAAGAAACGAGTGAGAAAAATGAAGAAAAACCCGATCTTGGGCCTTAAATAGGGTGAGACTCGACCGTGTCCGCCGACACGGTCGTGGCGCCGATGGCGGCGAGGACTCGGCCGTGTCCGGCATGACACGGTCGTGTCGCGAAGGCGCTCGGCATCGACTCGGCCGTGTCCTCGAACACGGTCGAGCCTGCAGGCGGTGGCTACCGGCTTATCCGGACGAGTACGACACGGGCCGTGTCGGACGACACGGCCGAGTCCGGCAGCGATCGCCAAATGAGCGGGTGAACGAAAACGATCATAACTCTCTCGTCCGGACTCCGATTGACTCACCGTTCGAACCATTGGAAAGCTAACTCGATTCTCTATAATATTGCAAAGATTCAGAATTTTTGGAGTTACCAAAAATTAATGGTGATCCAACAAAGTCGAACTCATACTTAGAAAAGTCGTTTAGAAATCCTGAATTCAACAAAACGACACCGAAACCCGAACCTGAATACGAACCGAAGATACGGTTACGAAGTACTCACAAAGACGAATCTAAGAGCTAGTAGAACACACGATTCCGACCACCCGAAGGCTCGAAATTCGACAACGGAAGGTAATTACCCCAAACTTTGGGAAATTACGAAAATGGCCCAAATGCCCGAAAATCACCATACGACAACGAATAATCAAACCGAAGCTCACAACACGTATAACAACGTTAAATGAACTTACGAAAAACCCCAAGCAGCGATTTGAACGAGATTCGCAAGAACCGAACTCAAGCGCGGAAAAGTCGCTAAAAGCACGGAACTCAACAAAGCAAAGACCAAACGAACTCGGATGACAAAAGTGCAGAATTAAATATTCTCCGAATGACGAAACGGTCATGAGAGAGTCGTCAAAACAGACTCCGACCAAAAAAAGAAATTTACCGAAAATCGAAAATTGCGGATATTACATTCTACCCTCCTTAAAAGAAGTTTCGTCCCGAAACTTAAAACAAGTAGGGAGGAGAAATATTCCGCTCGCGGATCAGTTCCCGTTGAATACTGGTTTGGGATGTAAGTGCTTCCAACACTCGAAGAGAAACAGGTTTTCGGCTCAAGGCATCGGCTACTACGTTTGCTTGTGTGATTTATTTTCCGCACCTTATATTTACGCTCCCGCAACACGGCGTAAACACCGATATTGCTCCAACAATTGGTATCGGAGCAGTACCTCCAATAAGCGGCTTAACATTCGAGGAGTCGATCCAAATGGCGTTTAAATATGCTCCAGTCGAAGGCCTTGCTCTTAACCGACCACCATTTTTTGATGGCTCGAACTTTATGACGTGGAAGAAAAAGATGTCAATATTCATCCGAGCATATGACATCGAGCTTTGGAAGGTGATTTGTCTTGGTCCAAAAATTCCGACGAATTCCAATGCTACGCTTAAAACTTTCGAAGAATATGATGATTCCGATTGGAAAAATGACCATTACAATTGTAAGGCAACTCAACTCCTTTATTGTGCCTTAAATCCGGAAGAACACTACCGGATATCATCGTGTGATCGTGCCAAAGAAATTTGGAAAATGCTTGAGGTAACACACGAAGGTACATCTCAAGTCAAGGAGACGAAGATAAACATGCTCCTTCACGATTATGACTTATTCCAAATGAAGGACGGCGAATCCATCACTATAATGCTCAACCGATTTTCGGTCATCACAAATGGATTAGCATATTTCGGGAAACCACTTTCGAGTAGTGAGAAAGTAAAGAAAATTCTCCGATCACTACCTCTAGAATGGGACGGTATGGTGACGGCCATAATGGAATCAAAAGATTTAATTACTCTTGATTTTAGTGCTCTCGTTGGTTTACTTATCAACTACGAGATACTTCTAAAACCTCAGAATGCCAAACCGAATCTAAAGGAAAGATCGATAGCCATGAAGGCTAAGATGTCAAGAAAGGAAGAAATCCCGGTTGATGAAAGCGGCGAAGAATCGGCATATTATGCCAAAAATATTAATAAGTTCCAACACTTATTAAACCGAAGAAAGCAGGACATCCAAAAGGGCGAATCCAAGAAATTCGACAACACTTGTTGATTATGTGGTAAACCAAGCCACTTTGCTAAGAATTGTCGTGTAAAACCCAAAGTGGTTTTAATTGCAACATGGAGTGACGAAGATATTGGTATCGGAGCAGTACCTCCAATAAGCGGCTTAACATTCGAGGAGTCGATCCAAATGGCGTTTAAATATGCTCCAGTCGAAGGCCTTGCTCTTAACCGACCACCATTTTTTGATGGCTCGAACTTTATGACGTGGAAGAAAAAGATGTCAATATTCATCCGAGCATATGACATCGAGCTTTGGAAGGTGATTTGTCTTGGTCCAAAAATTCCGACGAATTCCAATGCTACGCTTAAAACTTTCGAAGAATATGATGATTCCGATTGGAAAAATGACCATTACAATTGTAAGGCAACTCAACTCCTTTATTGTGCCTTAAATCCGGAAGAACACTACCGGAAAATAAATATAGTTGCCCTTGAATTCCTGGTGCCCATACTTCAATCCCCTCGCGGATCAGTTCCCGTTGAATACTGGTTTGGGATGTAAGTGCTTCCAACACTCGAAGAGAAACAGGTTTTCGGCTCAAGGCATCGGCTACTACGTTTGCTTTCCCCGGATGATAGAGAATCTCCAAGTCGTAATCCTTGATCAATTCCAGCCACCTTCTCTGCCTCATGTTTAATTCTTTCTGACTGAAAATGTACTTGAGGCTCTTATGATCTGTAAAGATCTGACAATGAGTACCGTACAAATAATGTCTCCAAATTTTCAGTGCAAAGACTACAGCTGCTAACTCCAGATCATGAGTCGGGTAATTTACTTCATACGGTTTCAATTGCCGAGAAGCATAAGCAATCACCTTATCCTTTTGCATCAATACACAACCCAGACCCTGATTCGAAGCGTCGCTGTATACCATGAATCCATCAGTTCCATCTGGCAAAGCTAAAATAGGTGCTGTCGTCAGTCTCTTCTTAAGTTCATCAAAACCAGCCTGGCATTTCTCATCCCACTTAAACTTTTGAGTTTTCTGTAACAGCTGAGTGAGCGGACGAGAGATCTTGGAAAATCCCTCTACAAAGTGGCGATAATATCCAGCAAGTCCTAAGAAACTCCGGACTTCTTTCACGTTATTAGGAGCTTCCCATTCCAAGATTGCTTCAACTTTCTTTGGGTCCACCTGAACTCCGTCAGCTGAAATTACATGCCCAAGGAAAGTTACTTCCCTAAGCCAGAACTCGCATTTAGAAAGCTTTGCATACAGCTGTTCCTTCCTCAAAGTGCTCAAAACCACACGCAAATGCTCGGCATGCTCCCCTGCGTCCTTCGAATATATCAAGATGTCATCAATGAAGACGACCACAAATTTATCCAAGTATTCCAAGAATACCCGATTCATCAATTGCATGAATACCGCAGGAGCATTGGTAAGCCCAAACGGCATTACTACGAATTCATAATGCACGTACCGGGATCTGAAAGAAGATTTCGGTATATCCGATTCCTTAATTCTCAACTGGTGGTATCCTGATCGCAAGTCAATCTTCGAGAATACTCTTGCCCCTTGCAGTTGATCAAACAAGTCGTCGATCCGAGGTATAGGGTACTTTTTCTTGATCGTCATCTTATTGAGCTCCCTGTAATCAATACACAGTCGGAGGGATCCGTCTTTCTTCCGGACAAAGAGAACGGGCGCTCCCCAAGGAGAAACACTAGGTTTGATATAGCCCTTCTGTAACAATTCCTCCAGTTGCTTCTTGAGTTCATACATCTCGGTTGGCGCCATGCGGTATGGTGCCCTGGAAATAGGAGCTGCTCCAGGCTCTAATTCGATAGTGAATTCCACTTCTCTCTGTGGAGGTAACCCAGGTAGTTCGTCAGGAAATACATCTGAGAACTCATTCACAACTGAAATAGACGAGAGCTCTACTCCTTCCTCTTTCCTCATGGCATAGCACCAAAGTCCGTGACATCCCTGCTTCAGTAATTTCACGGCCTTCATTGCTTTGATCAATTTTCCCGAGCTTCCTGGTCTCCATCCTCGGAATAAATGTTCAGATCCGTCATCAGCAATGATAGAAATGACTCTCTCTCGGTAATTCAGAATAGCTCCATAACGGTTGAGCCAATCATCTCCGAGAATTAAATCGTCACCGTAGATGTCAACCACAATAAGGTTCGATAGCCAATCTCTACCTCCTATAGTTACTGGAAAATCCCTAGCTTCTAGGGTTCCCACAATTTTCTCTCCGCTCGATAATCCCACAACATAAGGTTCACAATCATACAAGCACGAGATTATCAAACGATTTACACAGTTCAAAGATATAAAAAAATGCGTAGCTCCCGAATCGAACAAGACACTAACTGGTTGCAAAAGGATCTGAATCGTACCTGATGCAACAGCTGTGTTCTGATCATCCTTCTTCATCTCGTAAATACGCGGAGGAACGGACCCAGCGCTGGATGCCTCTCTTTTCCCCACGTTCTGCTGCGGGAAACCGCTCTGCTGCGTCTGGTTTACACTAGTGTCCTTCGGAACCGGTACAGGAGTGCGAGTACCAAAAGATCGGGTCGCATTCCCACAAAATGTTGCGCGATGTCCTTCCTGTCCACACTCGAAACAGGTCACAGCAGGCGTGAAACAATCACATCGAACATGTCCCGCTTTTCCACAGTTATAACACTTCTTCCCTGCGTTTGAAACAGTTGGTGCTGCCCGGAACTTCTTTCCACCTCGAGAAGGATGCGGAGGTCTCCTGGATGAATGAAAAGAGGACTGACCCCTGCGAGGCCCTCTACTCTTATTCTCCATGAAGTTGCCAGACACCTTCTGTTTCTTTGCTTCCGCCGATTTCTCTACTGCTGCCTCCTTCATATCATAGGCCAACGCCTTGTCCTGATACTGTCCCAAGGTGGTACATTCAAATCCGGACATATATTGCTGAATTTCCGGCTTCATTCGCATGTCAAAATGGAAAATCCTTTCCGCCTCGGTCCTGACCAAGTGGCGCACATAAGTCAGCTGGTGATTAAAGGTCTTAATCACGTCCGTCACGTATGCTTCAATTTTGTGGTGAGAAAAACTCCCGAACTCGGGCTTCTCTAATCGGCGAGGACAATCTGCGCCTCCATCATCAATTTGAATTCCGTCCCACCAACATTGTGCTCCTCCTGGCCGAATGGCCTCCCACCGCCGAAAGCCTCCTGGCCGAAGATACCGGGCGATCGGAACCTTCCTATCGTTGGGACAGCTTAATCCTCGCAAAAATCTTTTCTAATTCCTTCACCGGTGATCCCAAGAAAGCGTCTCACAGAACTGTCAAATTTCGGAGGATGCAATTTGATTACTTGGTAAGCCATTTATCTCCTCGATTATCCACGTTATGTCTTTGTCCCATCGCCGACTGCATGAGATCCACAACTTGAGAAAGCTGGTTTATCTGGGTAACCACTGTGAAGCACTCCCGCCACGTTAGGATCTGCATTATTATTTGCCGATCCTGCCGTCCCGGAATGGGAATCCGTTCGACTAGCGGTTATCTCTGGGGTAGATACCGACTCTTCTTGTCTCGCATTTCCACGTCCGCGTCCGCGTCCACGACCTCCTCTCAACATACTGTAAACATAAATACTCAATATCCAGGGCAAAACTTTCTAAAAGTACATCCATCAATGTTCATGAATAAAATAAAACGGTAGTATTTGAGATTTAGGAACTTACAACCACGGTCCACACGACGATGCTGGCTCAGTAGTGATGTTACGAACGACCAATAATCAATTAACGTAAACTGACCCAACTAACCCGACTGCCAAGATATCCATGAATCTTAGCTCCGATACCATATTCTGTAACACCCCGAGATATTCGGAATAATTACAGCGCCGTAAACCCTCTAGGTAAGGATTTACAAGGCTAATTTTAAAAGGAGTGTAAATATAAACCAAGCGTACAACTGAAGTTCAAATACAAATTTGATTCAACCGATCAAATGAGTTAACTTATACAACCATATCGAAAAGACATTTTTTAAAACAGACGTACTCGAGTACTAAATAGACCAAGAAGACAAATCACAATAACAATAACATCAACCACATCACTGAGCCATTTCATCGTCCTGTCGGTATTGTGGTTGCTTCCCCGCTCCTCGGCTACCTGAACATCAAAACAATGTCCACCCCCGAAGGGGTTAGCAAAAACAATGCTAGTACAAGTATCGTAATACATAAATCATCAATGCATCATAAAACATGCAAAACGAACTTCCGTCATCGGAATCCCACGATGCGAATCCTCACGATTCTATCAACACAGTACAGGGTAATCCAGCGATCCAGCGCCCTTGGTATAGATCCCCATGATGATCCCGTCGGACCAACGCATGGTGAAAAACCCGTCCAGCGATCCAGCGCCTTCAGCATAGATCCCCATGATGATCCCGTCGGACCAACGCATGGTGGACATTCGATCCAGCGCCCTCAACATAGATCCTCATGATCCCCTCGGATCATTTATACCATAATCAATTAACTATGCATACATATATGCATTTCAATATGTTCATCAATACGAACAAATAACAACGAATACCACGAGAAATCTCAGAAATACATCTCATATTCAACAACATGAACAAAACCACAAGCATGATCAAAGTTTCAATATAAATCGAACTCGACATATGATACTTGCCTCGAAAATGGCAAGAACGAAACACTTCAATGATCTCAACACACTCGAAGGCCGCCTCCTTCGATCAACGTAACAAGCTCGAACCTTAAAGAAAAGAATGATATACAAATCATCTCAAGTCGAACGATGACCTAACAATTCGGTCTACGTCCCAAAAGCTCAAAATAAACAATCTGCCTGGACTGCTTAGCGTGCGCTACGTACTCTACGTAACGTGCGCTAAGCCTGCCTGTTAGCGTACGCTATCGTATAAGCCTAGCGTACGCTAGCCACGGACTGACAGTTTGACTCGGCTGATCTCATAACGTACGTTACGTACATATCGTGCGTTAACTGAACCCCGATAGCGCACGTTAACTTACATATGTTAGCGTGCGCTAATCTTGCATGGCAGAATACTGCTAACAGAAAACTGGGTTGAATGGTGAAGAACTCATAAATTCTATGGCGATAAAACAAGTCATCCTCAAGCATATCATGCTAATAAGGTTTGTGGGAGTTCTATGATTATAAGATACAAATACACGGATAATCATCTCAACATCATACTTCATCTTCGATCCTCAAGAAAATATTCTAAGTTCCGTTCGTCTTACGCATGATTCCAATGTGTAAAACGTAACAACTGGGTAGTATCCGTCTACTGATCACAAATCGGTTTGAAAATACTTAGGAGTCCATATACGAAAAACGGTTCAAGGGTTCCTACGATATATAGTGCCGATACGTCAAAAGTATCCTTCTAACATGTGATGACCGTTAATAAACGAAATAACTGGCTATCAAAACATGATCAACGTCCTTAAGAACATTACTAATATCGGTGAAGAATCACCTACCTCAAAGTAGTGAAGAACACGGAGGAAATCGAAGCAATCCAACACCGAAGGCTTGAACACCAATCTCCAACGATATACGATCTTCAATCACGAGCTAGGATGTTGATATGAAGTGTTTAGGATGAAGGAAGTTATGTTCTAAGTGTAAGAATTCGGGTATGGGAGAAAAAGGAACTGAAATCACGAATAGGATGCTGTCCTATTTATAAGAAATGGCCATTAGCGCGTGCTAGTCCCTGCTCGTAGTGTGCGCTAACGGCTCACTGACTTAACTGTATTCAGCACTTAGCGTGCGCTACGCATATACCTGTAGCGTGCGCTAAGGCGTTGACTTGGCTTTTCCCGAAAGCCGTCCAGGTTCATCCCGACACGATCCGACAGGGGTCCCCCGGCCAGATCTCACCTACCGTACGTCTCAATCAAATTGACCACGCATAGCGTGCGCTACTGCTCCTTTGTAGCGTGCGCTATTGAGTCCATGTTAGCGTACGCTACACATAGCTGATAGTGTGCGCTACATGCGCAGAATTACAATCTTTAAATCACATACACGAAATCATACGCTTGACAACATCGGATTATGAAATACAGAGAATAATACTCAGACAAAAGTACAATAATTACAATATCACAAGTTCCAAATACATATCCGAAATCTCGGGTATTACAGTATACTCGGTTATCGTTGATCCTTTGATGGTCGTATTAGAGTTATCATGTCGATGATATTCTCAGTCGATGTTTTGGTTGATCATAGTTTTTGACCGTATGAGCATTCAAACTGTACGTTGATGTTTCGGGACTTGTTATCATTGTTTTGGTGGTAGTTGATCTACATATATGTTGTATGTTATTGGTTTATCCAGGTTGAGATTTGATTGTGCAATTCGACGGACAGGATTTGGCAGAGATGGTTCATTCCACACTTATGAGTTATGATGATGTTTTGAGGATACTTGGTATTGTTTGAATACAATACAGATGATTATTGTTGAGTTCATTTCATCATTTGAGAATGCGAAATGTGGATTATGGTAAGGATTGATTTGTTATGGATTGCCATGGATTGGTAAGGTTATAAAGGTAAGATTACGTTGGTAGTATTCTTACAGTATTATTACATTGGTATGTAATTATTTATGATGATGTGATCGATATCATTGTTGAGTATTGTGGCTGACCCCGTCGTGGACTTTATTTTTAGGTACTCGGAGATCGAGCTAGTAGCGGTCGTGAAGGGGTGAGCTTCCCGGGTGATACTGGCTGTGGCATGTATTTGAGAACCGAGTATTTGATTGGTTGTTTTATTCCGCTGCAAATGGATATTTTGAACTATGTCTTTTTCCATTGCGTGTGTATTTTAAATGGCTTTTCGGTATTTTTACCAACTCGTGTTTAATTTTAAAATGGCCTTTTGGTATTTTGCGAACTTAGGGTTATTTCGTTAAACCGATTTTCCCTAAAATATTTTATGAGTACGTATAAGTGGTGGCTTAACGTACATTTTGAAACTGTCGAGATTTGGCATTTCGCCTTGTATTTTCAAATAGTATTTGATGACGATATTTGAGAACTATATTTTGGAAAATATTTGAGTATTTAAAATACTACCGTCATCGGCCTTTTGGCGTTTTTAAACGTTTTTGAAATGTTTTTTAGCCTGGTGGGTTCCGGCGTGGGACCCACGGCGCTGTAATATCCCGGATGGTTTTGGGGGTGTTGCATTAGGATAGTCCAAGTATTTATGGTTTACTCTTGTGTTGTGTGGTCAAACTTGACATGTACATTCTAAAACTTGCTCGGTTATACATTCTGAGACCGTATGAATGAATTCTTGCATTAAAGGGATATAGGCCCTTAGGATTAACCCTTTGATCTATTATCCTTACGTTTTCATAATTACCCCTAGAAGCCCCTTTAAGCTTAAGCCTTGTTTTATTGATTTAACACATTATTCTCCCCATAATCCATTTTCTTTGAAGCCACATCTATTTGCACCCATAGTTAAAGATTTGACAGTGAAGTTGGATGTGTAATAAGTTTGGGGAGGGAATATGTTAGATTGTGAAAAAATTGATAGATTAACTTCCCAACTCATGACAGAAGTTGTAAATAACAGCTGAGGAAAAAAATGGTGTTGTTTATTACATGAAAGATCATGTCGGGTCTGCCCGGATAATTTGCCCAGATAATCAGGCAGTAGCAAAAAAAAAAGTGGAGGTCAACAAGAGCTGAAAAAGTGCGAAAATTATCCGGGAGAGTATAAAAAATTTTGTTGACATGTTTATTCTTATATGGTTAATATAACATTGTCAATTGGATGTTCATTTGCTCGGGAAGAAGTACAAATAAATTGAGGTATTGGTTTTGAGATTTTCATTGTAAGGGATAAGATGAAAGTTATTATGCATTTGATTTCACTATTATTCTTGACTATCATAGCGCATATTTTCCTTTTATCCTACCTTGACCCCTCAACCCCGTTACAATCGAAAGAAAGACCTTTTGATTTGTGCAGGAATTCTTCCTTTAGTGCTGGAGATTTGATTTATGAACAAGGATATATGGTAATGAAACATCATGTTTTGATATTATTTTTTTCTGCTGACCCCATAACATTGGAGGGGAAATAATTAGTGAACTCTCTGTAAGACTATCGAGTTTTACCACATCCACATCCACATCCAAGTTCTTAGTATTTAATGGGCACCCTAGTTTTCTCTGAACCTTCTTGAGTCATGATCAACCTAATATTCTCTCCCATTTTGCTCTGCCTGTGCATGACAGTGGCGATTTCGCTATTTTGCGCCAGCCAGGAAAAAAAGAGGGAGACCGAGGAAGCTTGAGCTCAATCAACCGATGCTGATGGTCTCACCTGTGGGTCATCATCATCTACGGCAGTAGCTCGATTGATAACACCGATGGAGAAAGAGAATTTAAAGGAGAAAGGCATAATCGATGAAACTGGGCTAGGAAGATCTACTACCTATCGCAAAGGGAAAAGTCCAGTTACTTCTGAGCTGAATACACCTGATACATGTATTAATCGACAAGGTTGTGAAGAAATTCCACCCCAAGCAAAAGAGTAGAGTCATGCAGAGACTGAAATTGAGCAGGAAATTCCTGATCCTAAACCGGCTGCTAGACGTATGAAACTTAATTATGCTGCTCCTATTTTGAAAGAGGGTGTTCGTGTGGCTAAACTGGATAAATTTGAGGTTAAGAATGAAGAACTTAAATGGAAAACAACAATCATCTTGTATATTATTGGAAATTCACCTTCGATTAATTTGCTGAATAACTACTTGGTGAAGACTTATCTTGTGCAAACTCCTGAAATTTTCTATCATATTGAGGGATATTTTTGTTAGGGTTGTATACTGCAAAACATACCTTATGCTTGTATTACCTTATTTTTCCATAACTACCTATGAGAATATTAATTACATTTAATCACATTTTTGCATATTAATACACGTTATGATTATGCAAATGTATTGTATATTTATTTTATATTGTATATAATGTGGTGTGTTGGTGTCACACGAAAGATCACATTATCGGTGCCTTATAAAATAATACAATAGTTCACAACCTATGTAATTAATAGACAAATTATATGAAAGGTTGTAATGTATGCTTGGATTAGTTGGTCTTGACTATTAGCATGTATTAGCGTATTTGCATATGTTGAACTAGATCGCAGTGAGATAGTGTCTTCTATACTGACTGTAAGAAGAACGTAAATCTCGGATAATTATTATTTCTTAATTCTAAGTATACAATATTTAATTGTGTATTTATAGTGTTTATTGCTTTGATTTATCATGGGTGAGAGTCACAGTGATTGACTCAATATGCTTCGTATCTTAGGGAATAATATTATTTCTATGATAATTAGTATTATAACTTGAAATCGTGTCCCGACTTGTGCGGGTTGATGATGTCCCCTTGAGGAGCTCGATAATGATCATATTAAACCTTGCGAGTGGATTTAATTTCGATATAATAATAAGGTTCGAGTAGTATTACTCTTGAACAAGAAATTAATTAATTACAGGTGTCAGTAGCCTAAATTAATTAATGGGCATTTGATATCTTAAACATGATAAAAAATATAAGGAGCCCGATTCTATAAATTGGGATTTGGGTTGGAAGTGTAATATTAATTATTTAATGGATTGAATTGATATTAGTGAACCCAACCATATTAGGAAGGGCTTAATATGAAAATGTGGGGTTGCACTAGGAGTCCTAACACTAATCCTCCTAAGATCCCTAGAGTAGTCCAAAGCCTATAAATAAGATACTGAGGGGGGGTTCGGCCGTGAGCTTCATAAAAACACAAGGGTTTCGATTTTTTTCTTCCAAGTGTTTGATTGTGGATCTTCACTCATGTCTTTGATTCCACAATTGAGATAACACTTTAATTCTTGCTATAAAAAAAATTACTTGAAGAAAAAAGAAAAATCGAGAGTTGTGAGGAACAAAAAGTTTCGGCGATCCATCTCTGTAGTCCAAGCAAGATTCGGTAGATCATTGCCCATACAACATCCGGATTAAGACGGGATCATACTCTAGAAGGTTTTTAGGAAGCGATCACAAGTAGCAACCACTACGCTTAGGTAAATATTCTGTGATCTTTTGATCTAGATTAGGATATTGAATTTACAAACAATATTATTTAATAAATAATAAATAATATTTAAATTACTTATTAATCTTAGTAGTTAATTAATTAGCATACCTGAATAGGTTTTATGCTCGTGGATGCGTAAAACGCTTTATTTAAATTTCTCAATTTCGCTTCCGAAGCGTTTTATTTTCAACTTGTTATTAGATTTCAATCTATGCAAGATAGAGATGCTATATTGTGTGAACATCATACGATTTCAAACAGACTGTGATTGTGAAGGCTTGGAGTCCCTATTTATGCTTTAGAAAGGAAATTATGATTGTTGTTCCACTATGGATTCAACTACCTAACCTTCCTTTGAATTGTTGGAGTATGAATTCTCTTAGTAGAATTGGTAGTATTCTTGGAACTCCTTTTTGTGCTGATGAGTGCACAACACAACAGATAGGATTTCATATGCTAGGATGCTTGTTGAGATTGATAGCTATTTTGAGGTACTTGTATTTGATGAAGGTTTTGAAGAAGGAGGCGGGGACTCTATCCCCTTGGTGAATGGATGAATGTGATTTTTGGAATGTGAGGGGATGTAATAAGCCCTTCAAACAGAAGGAGATAAAAATCTTTCTGAGGCAGAAAAAGTAGATGTGTTTGCTATATTAGAAACTCGTGTGAGAGAAGAAAAATTCAAAAAAAAAATCTACTTTTTTGAATTAAAGATTGGTTGTTTTTAACCAATTATGATAAGGTGGTGAAGGGAAGGATATGGATCTGCTGGAATCCTAAGAAAGCTAGAATATCCTTGATTAATAACCATGCTCAAGGTATTCATGTGGATATTGCTGACTTGGCTAATAGTTATCAATTTCATATGATAGCTGTTTATGCCTTCAACACTATGAGAATGCAAAACTGAGGTTTGGAGGTTTCTTGATAGTATTTGTCAACCCGTCTCTGACGCTGAAATTAGTGATTTTAAGAATTGTCTGATCAGAAATGATCTCATATCTTTGAGGATGATTGAAAATGAATTCACATGATGTAACAATCAAGAGGGAGAGGATATGATTTATTCACTCACTGACAGATGTGCTGCTAATGTTAGCTGGTGTGATAAATTCTACAATATTCAGGTTGAGATTCTGGAAAGGGTGTGTCTGATCACTGCCCTCTCATGCTGAAATTTGGTCAGAATAATATGCTCAGAAAGTCCACATTTAGATTTCTGAATGTGATAGCTAAAGATGGATCCCGTGACTTGGCATTGTCCCACCAAAGGGTGTTATCTTATCCTCTCTGTGCTCCTTTCTTTACAGAAGCGCATGAAAAGCAGCTTAAACAAAGCGTAAACGCACAATCAAAGGTCTCCCTTAATAATAGCCTACTTCGGATCCTGCTCCTCTCTCACCAGAGAATACTTGGATTATTGACCCTTATTTGTTTTGTTTGTTTCCCATCGACGGACTTCGATCACCCCTGTGAAACCAGCATACGTCGGCAGCACACTGCCTTAGATGCTCTATCTTTTGATAAAGAAGACCTTAGATCATCAAGAGTTTATGAGTATCCTACAAGAGAAGTGGCAGACTACTACTCATGGTAATCATCTCCTTAATGCGTGGTATAGATTGAAATTTTTGAAAGCCCCTTTCAAGTAGATCAACACCAATATGTATCAGAAAATCCCTGAAAAACTGATACAATTGAGACAAAATCTGAAGCATACTCAACAACTTCTTGTGATGGACAAACTGAATGTTGAGTTGATACAAACCGAAAAAAGCCAACTTGAAGACATTGAAAAATGGAGCAATATAGAAGAAAGTATCTGGAAACAAAAATATAGAATTGATTGGATCAAGCTTGGGGATTCTAACACTAAATATTTTCATTCTTTTTCCCATACAAGACAAAACAGCAAAGCTATAACTCAACGGATCTCAGCTGGTGAAAGATACTCAACTCAGAGTCAAATCATGGAAGAAGTCTTATCCTTCTATAGGAGCCTTATGGGTAGCTCTGCTATTTATCTCTGTTAAGATATTGGCCCAAATGATTTATTATTATTATGGGCCGGTATTATGCAGCCCGGCCCACACCTATTAAACTACTCCCCTCCAGCCCGGCTTCTGGATTGTTCCCTATTTTAATCTCGCTCGTTGATTTGGCTGGGACAATCCCATCCGTCGGTCCCTTGTATTTGTTTCTTACCCCGTGCAACCCTAGCCTCACTTCTCTGTTTTGCTTCTCTCTCATCTCTCTCGCTCTCCGCCGTCAGCTATGGAAACTCGACTTCCTTACCTTTTTTGTTCGGTTGTGCGGTTCCGATTTAGAAGGGAATCGAAACCCTTATCAATTAATGATAAGAAAGGATTCGATTCCCCGAAAAATCTGTGGCTTTTCGTTTGGGATTTTTGCCTATATATTTTGAGCGATTTGGGCTTGAGATGAGACACACGAAAATTCTTCTAAGTGAGAAAAATATTTCCTTCAAGTATCTTTGTGATTTCTGAGTGAAAAAATTATTTTCTGAGTGAAAATTGCTTGAGACCGATTTGGGGGTTTTTCTTCCGGGATCCTTTTTTGAAACCGACCGAGGGAGTGGTTCGTGTCTGGGCTGCTGGTCGCTAATACTTGTGGAGCCTAGGACGTGGGTACCGGATTTGGAGGACTGAGCCGAGGCCGAGTTCCGGTTGATTCTTACCACCTTCGCCTCTCGATTTACAGATCTTTGTGTGATCTGTTCGGTTTGGTTTCTTGAACTTTAGATTCCTGTTCTTTGTGTTCGGGTTGTTTTAGGTTAATTGAGGGGTCCTAAAAACAACAAATTAACCTTGGTGGTTATGTCTCATGCCAGGAAATTTCAGAAGCTTTGTTTGGTATGAACTCTTTTAAAGCACCTGGGGTTGATGGATGCAATGATATTTTCTTTAAAAAAGCACGGCATGTTATTGGAGATCAGGTTTGTGAGGCTGCTCACGATTTCTTTCAAACAGGCTTTATGCCTAATACTGTCAATAGTACTCTTATTGCTTTGCTACTAAGAAGGAAAATGCTAGTACTATGAAAGATTTCAGACCCATTGCATGCTGCACTATCCTCTACAAAATCATCTCTAAATTTCTTGCTAACAGACTTCAGCTGGTGATTGGTAGTGTAGTAAGTGAGAAGCAATAAGCTTTTGTGAAAGGGCGACGTATTCTTGATAATATTCTGGTTAGTATGAACTTGTTCAAGGTTACAACAAAAAATATGTTTCTCCTAGATGCATGATAAAGATTGATATTCAAAAGGCATATGATTTTGTGGAATGGCCCTTCTTAAGGTATCTTATGTATGAACTTGGCTTCCCTTTCTTATTTTTGAAATGGATTATGGCTTGTGTTACTACGGTGTCTTATACTATCAATGTGAATGGAGATATCAGTTCAGCCTTTAAAGCAAAGAAAGGACTAAGACAATGTGATCCTATATCACCTTTGTAACACCTCGAGATATTCAGGATTATTACAGCGCCGTAAACCCTCGAAGTCAGGATTTACTAGGCTAAAAATTTAAAAACAACATTATTAAATACCAACTGTAGAGTTTATTATTACATCACGAGTATGAAAAGTACAATTCGACCAATATCTGAATATAAATTTCAAAGGAAGAACAAAACAACAGCGTACTCGAGTACTTTATTAAAAACAAAACGCAACTGACAAACCATCCCGGCCATAACATCACTCTGCACCCTCGTCATCATGAAGCTCAAGTGGTTGCTTCCCTGTCCTCCTGTATCCTGAACATAACACAAATGTCCACCCCCGAAGGGTTAGCACAACAATGCTAGTAACAACGAGTCTCTACCACGAGAAGACTCACAATACCATACGCAACATGATAAACATAACATGATACAACATACACATGGTAATTCCGATGATCCAGCTTTCACTACATAGATCCCAAGATGATCCCGTCAGACCAACACGAGGTGGAAAAAACTGTCCAATGATTGCAAGCTTCGAACCTTTACACAATAATGAAACACGAAGAGTTCAACATGCGTATACGTAGATAGCACACGATCATCTGACGTTTCTAAGCTATGACCGAGTTAAACATCTTACGTACGGCCGGTTCATGGTTCAACTACCCAACGAACATAAGTTGGCTAAAATCGTGCTTCATGCAATTAAGACGATCACAATAGGGGTACCATACCGACATCTATGATTTCAAGGATTCCAAGTCATCATAATTCTATACTCCAATCTTTGATCATTAACTCTAAAACGTGGTTCGACCGATTCATAGCAAGGCAAACACATTCAGCTGGGTTCTAAGTTTATCATGGTTGTTATCGACATAATCATTTTATCCCAACCATTAAAATGAAGATTTACTGATCACGAATTACTCCTTACAAGATATACCTTATTCTTGATGAACATCCTCATTGTTTTTCAACTTGAATTCATATGTCATAGGTGATATCATAACAAGTCATTTGATATAAGATCATTTCGAAATCATCATAAAATGTACGATACAATCTCAGAAAACTACATCCTAAGGTTCAACGTAAGTAAGGCTCAACTCATACATGTCTAAATCAAGGTATACTTTGGGTTTAATCATCTCGACCTTTCTCAAATCTTGATGTTCAATAATTGTGTATTCAAAGAGGTCTAATAATATATGAAGTACGTTTGTAATCATCCTAGAAATATGAACTCAGAGCTGGAGCAACATTAGCATACCTTAATATGGAGGAAACAACGAAACATTTGGTGAAAACCCAACACCGGAAGCTTGAGTACCAATCCAAGATGCTTCCCAACTTCAATGACTAAGTAGAAAGGCTAAACAAGGATTATAATGTGGGGGAAGGCTCTCTGGACTTGCAGAAATCGGCCAAGGGATGACGGAGAACAATTGTGAAATAAAATGGGGTGATGTCTTATTTATAAAATTCTGATCTTTACGTACGTTAGCCGCAAGGTATTACGTACGCTATAGCCTTAACGTACGTTATGTGCTACTCCTTACGTACGTTAACATTCGCCAGTAGCTACTGCCTCATTTTCTGACCTCCTTAACGTACGTTAACCATCACCTTTTATCTACGTAATACGCTCTGTGTAGCGTATGCTATCTTAATCCTTTAACGCACGTTATGCCTCGTTGACTTGCTTTATCAAAAAGCTGTCCGGATCATGCGGGAATCTTATCTTATCTGGACTTCATCCTTAGCTGGCCCATACGCCGACCAACCTGATCTGCTTGACTGCTTGTTACGTACGCTATGCGTCACTCATAATGTACGTTATCTGCAGTACTTAACATACGTTATGCTCACCCGTTAACGCACGTTATGACGTAGTTGCATGCATGAATTTGCAAGTTCTTCCCACTATGATCATGAATGTTGGAATACGAATATGAAAAAATCATACTTCAATTATTGATACCACAAAGTCGAGTATTACAAAGTTCAAATACAGATGAAAATAACTAATAATTATCCGGATATTACAACCTTATCTCTTTGTACTTTGTATGGAATATCTGAATCATTGCCTTGCTATGTTACCTATGAATAGAGCATTCAAATTCCATTCGAAGTGTAAGAAACTGGGACTGGTTCATGTATGCTTTGCTGATGACCTCTTACTCTTTTTCTAGAGGTGATGTGCAGTCTATCAGGGAGCTTATGTATGCTTTTGACAATTTTCCTCTGTCCACTAAGAAACTTACCGTTCTTCAATGTCAACCTCTCATCCAAAAGATTACTTACAGGATTTCTAGCTGGACTTCTAGATTTTTATCTTATGCAGGGAGAATCCAGCTCATCAAAGCAGTGCCTTTTAGCATGCAGACCTTTTAGAGTCAAGCCTTCTTACTCCCTAAAAAAGTTCTCAAAAGCAGAGCAAACTATATGTAGAACTTTTCTATGGACTGGTGATGTGCAAACTTCTATGAGGGCTCTTGTTTATTGGGAACATATCTGCCTCCCTAAATCAGCAGGGGTGGAATATCATTGATATTCAGTTATAGAATCAAGCGGTATTGGGAAACTTTTGTGGTGTCATGTCCAAAAGAAAGATAGAATTTGGGTGAAGTAGGTACATGGGTTTTATATCAAGAACAAGAATTTGCTCACCATGACTGTGCAACTCAAGATTCTTGGATGGTAAGGAAGATTTTTGAAACAAGAAAATTATTCCTTTCAGGGGAGAATATCATTATGTTAACTGATCTATCCTACTCTATAAGGAGATGTTATCACAGTTCTAGAGGACCTGTTCAGAAGGTGCAATGGCACAAAATGAACACTTGTAATTCTGCTCCACCAAAATGTGTTGCAATTCTCGTGACTTAATACTTGTGATAAGCTTTTGAAATTTGGAGTGTGTGTTGACTTGGTGTGTAGTCTTTGTGGTAAGTCTTTGTTATATTTTGAGTAATATTTTTATTAGTATTTTATGTATATAATTGTGTGTTTTGTGTGATAATTTATCATTTTTACCATATATTTATATTATTTTATTTTGTTAGAATTTTTTATAATTTTGTGTCATTTTTGGATAATTAATTAGAATTAAATTATATCTGCAGGTTAACCAATCGGTACAAGACAGATCAATTGGTTCAAGGACGGTATTTTTTCAAAATTCAAATATAGTCACGACTGGTCTCATTTTATTCGTCTCTTCGAGACGATCGTTTTAAAAAAATTCATCCGAATCCGAGTTCGTATGAAGAAGTTATGACCGTTCGAATGACAATTAAATAGACGGATCATATTGCGCCACGTGTCAACACCCGATTGTACCGGAAATTCAACTCTCCACTGATGTCATCCATGACATCAGCACCCTCTTGGCAGCCGTGAATGATTGAGTAGTGGGGTTTTAAAATTTTAAAAATTATTATTTTATTAATTTTGTAGTAGTATAAATAGGAGAGGTTGTTGAGAGGAAAAGGGAGGAGAAAAAATAGAGATATATTATTGTAAGAGGGAGAAATAAAAATATTGTGTAATAAAAATATATTTGAGTAATAATATTATAAAATATTTATTTATTTGTATTGTTATTATGAGTGAGTAATTTTCTTTTACTGAGTTTATGATGAAACCATGTCTATATTATTATTAATATTATATAATAATTCCAAATAAATGTTTTTAACGATTATGATTTTCGCTTCAATAGGGGAATATTATTTCATCAATTATATCACGTATTTTTTAATTTCTCCATTGCTTTGTGATTATTGATATTAGTTAATTTCTTTGATTATTTGTTTTCCATTAAATTGGATGCATATAATGCTTAGAAATTATATTTTTCAAGCGAATAAAAATCTATATTTAAATTATAATTTTGTACCTATTGTTAAATCTATAGGAAAATAGTGAGATTGATTTCATAATCTATTCCCTGAATTTCTTGAAATTAAAATATAAAATAAATAATAAATAGACATTGGTGGATTCTAAACCCTAGTAAATTATTTAAAATCAATTTATCTAAAATCTACTTAAAAATTAATGTCATTTAATGCAATTATTATAAAATCAAATTATTTGGGACTAGGTTAGAATTTAATATAATTTGGTTTAAAACGATATGAATATTTTTATTTCACTATCATAGTCCTCCCTGTGGAATCTGTAATGCCCGGATAAAAATGGTGTATTTACATTGTATTCGACCTTGTATTATTCAACTTCGTGATGTTATTAATCGTAGATTGGTTTTCCGTATTCGTACCCTTACGTTTTTATATCTTCAACATTTTGCATGCATGGTTCTGCACGTGCTTACGTACGCTACGGACTTGCGCTTAACGTACGCTAAGTCTGCTGTATAATGTACGTTATATGTTGAGCTTAACGTACGTAAGCTCAGTCAATTCAAGATCCGACAAGGGTCGGCATGTGGGGACCGGATGAAGATTCGTGGAGATTGCCAGCATGAACCTGGACGGTTTTCCAGCCATGCAAGTCAACGGCTTAGCATACGCTAGGAGAGATTTTTAACGTACGCTAAGGTCCTATATGTTACGTACGTAAACCTTATAGCCTAACGTACGTAAGCATATGCCAAAAGCAGTCCAGTGAGCTTTGGCCGAGCGTTAATGCACGCTAATGTTCGAGTATAGCGTACGCTAACCATGTTACATACGTAATGGACTTTCGTTAACGTACGTAATGGTTTAAAATCTATTTATAGGACCCGACCCTCATTTCATTTACAACTCTTACCTTGGCCGATTTTTGTGTTCTTGAGATTATCCCTCACCTCTTATCCCTCATATCATCATCTACATCCGATTTTGGGGAGCCTAGACCTTGTGGATTGGTGATCAAGCTTCCGGTGAAGAGTTTATTCAAGATTTTCTTTGTTCTTACATCTCTTTAAGGTATGTTAACTCTACACCAAGATGAGAACTTTGTTCTTAGTTATATTATGAGCTTCTCCAGAGATTATTGAGCTTGTTTCGTCGTAATGAATCCAATACCATGTTTAGAAGGATTGTATTGGTTGAACTAAGGTTTCCATGGTTATAGTTGAGCAATAATCTTTACCAACCTTAAGGATGGAATTTCTGAGATTGAACACACCTTGTTGATCCTTTCGTAACACTCTTTTTATGAACAAATGTTGAGGATTACCCCTGTGTATAATGAACTCGTGAAGTTGAACGTAGAGTGTGTTCGATTATAATCCTTGCCTTTGATGAACTTGTTGTAAATCTTCTTAGATGAGTAGAACCTTGAAAGGATAATTGGAACAATCATTTTGAATGAAGAATTTGATTTGAAGAATCACCCGCGGAAGAACAAGAATCGTAGAGACGAATTAACCTAGAACTAGATTGGATGTGATTATCTCGTTATGCATCGTTGCAGCAACCGAACCTAGCCTTCGAGTTAATAATCGGAATTAAGTATGGAACATGGGATATAATGATTTGATGAAGGTCTTTGGAATTGTAGACACCGATTTTGTGTTCTATTACGATCTCTTGAATTCGCATGCCTTTTCCAAGCTTAGTATTTGTCGGAAGTAGAACCGAAAACCGATTATCCGTTATTACTAACTCGATTTTAACTTAAGGCGTTCGGTACTCGTGCGTTGGTTTCGGGAGGGTTATTGAATTCCTTGTTATTCCCTTGTACAAGGTGATCGATCGAGGGGCGGCGATCTTCGGACGAGTGACATTCGTGGGAGGATTTAATTCTTGCCATCTTTGAGGCAAGTATCGTACTTGAAACTTGTTAATATTGGATTGTTGATCATGCATAAGATTTATTCATGTTGATTGAACATGAGATTAATTTCTTTGTAGTTGTCATGGTATTTGTTATTGATTCTGTAATATCCGCGTTTTTCCTTTCTCTTAATATTCTCATTTTGGTGTATTTTCGTTTTTGGCGACTCGCTTGTAACCATATTGACATTTTGGGGATATTTAATATTGGACTTTTTGTCGTTCGAGCTTGTTTCGGACTCGTTTTACTCGATTCGGTGTTTTATGTCGTTTTCGTCGCTATTTCGTGTATTCTCGTAAATCGTCGTTCGGAACCGCCGTTTCGGGGTTGCCGAGGATCCATCTCATGTTATTACGCGTGTTGTGAGCTTTATGTGATGTTTCGGTCATGTATCGTAAATTTCGGATGTTTTGGGCCGTTTTGTAATTTCCCGAAGTTTTGGGATAACTACGTTGTTGTTGTTTTTTTCCGAACCTTTGGGTAGTCGAGAATAGGTTTTCCTTCAACACTTAAGTTCGTCGCCTCGAATCCTTTACATTCGTACCATCGTGAGTCATTCACCGTTGCATTTCGATTTTTGTTTCGGTTCCTTCCTTGACAGTGATTGGCCTGTACTCCCCAGGAAGGAGCATTACGTACGTAATGCATGTCCCGTTACGTACGTAACGGTTGTGTGTAAAGTAGTATAGGGAATTATGTTATTTTCGTTACGTACGTAAGCATGGGATAACTTACGTCTAACAAGCTAACATACGTTAGCTACCTGTGGCTAACGTACGTAACGCGTCCTGGGTTTATAAACCCAGGAGTTGACTGATTTCGGTCATTTTTCATCCTTCTCCTCTCCTCCGGCTCGTAGGCGATTTCCTTAGTATTTTCCGGCAATTTGAAGCATAGCAACTCCGAGCCATCATCTTCCTTGAGTTTTTGGAGTATATTATCAACATCTAATCGTGTTCTTCGTCATTAATTCGAGATAAACTCCTAAAACCTTGTTTTTCGGGTAAATTGGGGATTTTCACATTTTCGTCCGATTCGTTCCGTATGATAGATTAATTCATGATGAATATGATTAATCTTATTGGTATTATTGGTTTTTCTACGGATTCATGGTGTATTTCGTAGTTGTTGCGTATTCGAGAGGGTTTGGTTGTGGTCCGCCCTCGTTGTTGTTGTTAAACGGATATACATGAATCGTAGGTGGGGTTTCGGGTGTATTCCGTTTCCGTATTCGTTTAGTTGTGGTTGTGATTGCGTTCTTCGAATCATTAGGTTCGTTTTCGTCGGTTCCTCGCGGTCGTGTTTGATTCTTCCGTTCCGTTCGTGTCACCGTCTATTGATCGAGGCAAGTACCCTTTATGAACTTACAATCTTGACATGTTAGTTTTGCGTGAGAAATTGTGTGTGTGTGTATGCTCACTACGGGTTAGATCCGACAGGGTCTCGGTAGGGGTCCACGGAGGTGTGGATCGACGAGCTTTGCTTTTAACCACTACGGGTTAGATCCGATGGGGTCTTGGTAGGGGTCCACGGAGGTGTGGATCGACGGTTAATTGTGGTGCATTTTACAAAATCTTATTTGATTATGGCATTTCCGGAAATGTGTGTTTCAACTGATGTTTTCTGAATTGCATGCTTGATTATATGTGTAAGTTGTAAGTTGCTCATTTAGTTACTTGTACTAGCGTAATTGCTAACCCCTCTGGGGACCCGTTTTGGGGAAATTCGTTTTATGAATTTCAGGTCAAGTTCTCCGAGACGAGCGGGCGCTGGACCAGTACGCGGATGATGGCCGCGCGTGATGATTGTGCACGAATAGTGTCTTATTATTTTCCACCTTTTTGCCATTCGTCGATTTGTAAACTAATATAAGTACTCGAGTACTTAGGAGATTCTTGCTTGTCCGGATTGTATCGTTGTCTATTGTGTTTGTGTCGGATGATTGTGTTGTGTTTGGTCGGTTGAAACGGGTGGATTAATTTTGGTGTTGCGTCTTTATGACGAGGTGTTATTTCGTTGTTTCTGCGAGTCGTTGAGTATGTTTGGTCATTTGGCCTGGTGGGTCCCACGTGGGGATTCACGGCGCTGTAATATACCTCGAATATCTTGGGGTGTTACAGAAAATGGTATCGGAGCTTAGGTTTATGGATACCTAGGCTTGTCGGTTTATTGGGTCTTGTTGTGTTTTGTTTTGCACATCATCATCACGCTGCCATGATTCCGGTACTTCCAGTGCCCGTAAGTTTTTCCTTACTCTGTTCTTTGTTTCCTTGTATCGTACCTTCGATTCTTGATTGTAATGGTTTTCCTCTCGTACTTACCATCGTATGGCTTTTGCTACTTATTTAACATCAGTATGGATGCTGGAAGAGGTCGTGGTCGTGGTCGTGGTCGTGATCGTGGACGCGGTCGGGGACGTGGGGCAGCCGGTGGGGCGGCCACGTCGCATTCTTTGGGAGCCGGCAGCACCGGTGACCGTCATAGCCATGCTTCTACTCAAGATGGCGATAACTTTGGTGTTGCGGCTGTTATGCAGCAAATGGTGAACCAGATGGCGGCAATAGCTCAGGCCATTCAGAACCCGAATCCGGCCCAAGCTGCTAGGGGCGGAGCAGATCGTTGGCTACAGGATGTCATCAAGATGCATCCTCCCCAGTTTTCAGGAGCCTCAGACCCGATTGGCTGGGAGGGGTGGATCAAGGAGATATCCAAAGTTTTCGTCGCCACCAACTGTCCCGAGGACCGCAAGGTCCCTATTGCCCAGTATTTTCTCACTGGGGATGCTACCGACTGGTGGGAGGCCGTTGAGCCCAGAGACCGTGCTGTTACATGGGACGAATTTAAGGACCTGATGGAGACCGAGTATTGCCCGTGGCCGGTCAAATAGGCCCGAGTCCATGCTTTCTTTGATGCTCAGCCTCGGGATATCCCTGTTTCCCAGGCCATTGCTGATTTCAACCGGGAGTTGGGCTTCGTGAAGGCCCAGGTTAGGGAGGAGAGCGATAAGATTTTCCATTTCTCTAGGCGGATGAAACCGTCGATTCGTGATTACATATCCGGACTAGTTTGCACTACCTTAAAGGATTATCAGAGTAGGGCCCTTGCCTACGATATGTCTGTGACGGCGAGTGAGGCGGCTCGCGAGAGTAAGAAGCAAAAGTCCGCCGGAAATTTTTCGGGCCACAAAGGTGGGGGTCAGCAGAAGTCCCAGTCTGCTAACTTTTCTGCTGGCGGTGGTCCCGCCCGTTCTACTGGAGGTTTTTGCGGAGCTACAAATATTCCTTCTCGGGATACGAAGTGTTTTAACTGTGGTCGACCGGCCCACATTAGTCGTACATGTCTGAGTCCTTTGCTGATGTGTAATCGGTGTGGCCAGCCGGGCCACAAAGGTGCTTTCTGTGCTGAGAGAGAGAAAATCCTTGGTGCCCAGGCTTCCATCCCAGCGCTTAGGGAACCAAGTGTGAATCAAGGTTCGTTTGCTCCGGAGTTTCCATCGAGTGCTAGCCGAGGAGAGGCGGGTCGGCCAGAGGAGCTTCGATGTCGGCTCTGCCCACCCGCGCATTTATGAGATGAGGAGGGCCGATGACCCAGCCGCTACCGTTGCCATAGGTACCGTTCACATCTATTTGCATCCTGTCAGTGTGCTTTTCGATTCTGGTGCTACGCATTCATTCGTATCTTTGGAATGTGTGCGCCGTTTGGGTCCCGATTGTTTTGTCGCCATGCAAGCCTTTCGTCGTTAAACTTCCTAGCGGCGATAGGATCGTTGGTGACCGTGAGATTCGAGACTGTACTGTGACTATTTGTGAGAAGGCTTGGCTCTCTAATCTTATTGTTGTGGGAATTGAGGGCGAGGAATTAATTTTTGGGGATGACTGGCTCGAACGGCATGGTGCGATCATGAATTACCATACGAGAATCATCACTATGTTAGCCGAGGACGGCACCGAGCACTCTTTTGCGGGGCGAAAGAGGGGAAACCAGAAACTTGTTGTTAACGCTTTGAAGGCAATGAGACTCCCGCGGAAGGGGTGTACTGGTTATTGGTGTTATGCCTTGAAGGCGGAGAACGGTGGGGTCGAGCTTTCATCAATTCTAGTTGTTAGTGAGTTTCCTGATGTATTTCCTGACGAGTTACCGGGATTGCCACCGCATCATGAGGTTGAGTTTGCTATAGAGTTAGAGCCTGGCGCGGCTCCGATTTCGAAGGCACCGTATCGCATGGCAACTTCATAGATGGCCGAGCTGAAGAAGCAGTTGAGTGAGCTTTTTGAGTCGGGGTATATTCGACCGAGCGCTTCGCCTTGGGGCACACCGGTATTGTTTGTTCGGAAGAAGGATGGTTCACTGCGTTTGTGTATCGACTACCGCGAGCTAAACAAGGTGACCATCAAGAACAAGTATCCTATGCCGAGGATTAATGACTTGTTCGATCAGTTGCAGGGAGCTGCGGTATTCTCGAAGATCGACTTGAGATCGGGGTACTATCAGCTTCGGGTGAAGGAGTCCGACGTTCCGAGAACAGCTTTCCGGACGAGATATGGACATTATGAGTTTGTAGTTATGCCTTTTGGGCTAACTAATGCACCGGCCGTGTTCATGCAGTTAATGAACAAGGTTTTTATCGAGTACTTAGATAAGTGTGTCGTCGTCTTCATCGATGATATCCTTATCTATTCAAGGAACGAGCAGGATCACGCGCATCATCTGCGAGTAGTGTTAGACATTTTGAGGACCGAGCAACTCTATGCGAAGTTCTCGAAATGTGAGTTCTGGCTGAAGGAAGTGATGTTTCTGGGTCACGTAATTTTAGCCGAGGGAGTCCGTGTGGATCCGCAGAAGATCGAGGCAGTGCTAGATTGGGCACCGCCTAAGAATGTGAAGGAGGTCCGTAGCTTTTTGGGTTTGGCCGGCTACTATCATAGGTTCGTCGAGGGTTTCTCGAAACTAGCACGACCACTTACGCAGTTGCTCCAGAAGTCCGAGAAGTTCGTCTGGAATGACGAGAGGCAGTCGAGTTTTGAGGAGTTGAAGAGGCGTTTGACTTCAGCCCCGATTTTGGCGTTGCCATTTGGCAACGAGGGTTTTGTCGTTTATAGTGATGCTTCGGGTCAGGGTCTTGGGTGCGTGTTGATGCAGCACGGCAAGACTATTGCATTTGCGTCGACGCAGTTGAGGCCGTATGAGCTTAACTACCCTACTCATGATTTGGAGTTAGCGGCAGTCGTTTTTGCGCTCAAGATTTGGCGTCACTACCTTTTCGGCTCTGCATGTCAGATTTTTACCGATCACAAAAGTCTGAAATACATATTTACTCAGCGGGAGCTGAATATGAGACAGAGGAAGTGGTTAGAGCTGATTAAGGATTATGACCTCGAAATCCTTTATCATCCGGGCAAGGCGAACGTCGTGGCCGATGCCTTGAGTCGGAAACTGGTTGCGTTACGAATGCTTGAGATCCTTACGTCTCAGTCTGAGCTTCGGCGGGATTTGATCGAGTTAGATGTCGAAGTTTTGTTTCCCGGAGCTGTCGGACAACTTTATGCTTTAGAGATTTCGTCATCTCTGATCGATGAAATTAAATTGAAACAGCTGGAGGATCCGATGATTGTGCAAATCCGAGAGAATGTTCTTAAGGGAAAGTCTCCTGGGTTTGTGATTCATGAAGATGGTGTATTGAGATTCCAGAGTCGGCTTTGTGTACCGAACGACTTGGATTTGAGACAGAGTATTTTACGTGAGGCCCATGCTACGCCTTACTCCGTTCATCTTGGTTCGAGTAAGATGTACAAGGACCTGAGGAGAAATTTCTGGTGGAATGATATGAAGGAGGAGGTCGCACAGTTTGTAGCGAGATGTTTGACTTGCCAGCAGGTCAAAATCGAGCATCAGCGACCAGCCGGGTTATTGCAGTCACTCCCCGTTTCGAAATAGAAATGGGAAGACATATTGATGGACTTCATTACGAGTTTGCCGAGATTGAGATCGGGCATGAATATGGTTTGGGTGATTGTTGATCGCCTGACCAAGTCGGCACACTTTCTGGGCATCAAGGATACTTGGGGCCTGGAGAAGTTGGCTCGTGTGTTTATTGCGCAGATTGTGAGGCTTCACGGTACTCCGAAGTCTATTGTTTCAGATCATGATGGCCGTTTTGTATCGCATCTCTGGCAGGCGGTGCATAAGGCATTGGGTACTCGTTTGCGTCTGAGTACCTCTTTTCATCCTCAGTCAGATGGACAGTCGGAACGCACTATCCAGACGTTTGAGGATATGTTGCGTGCTTGTGCTCTCGACTGGAGTAGCGACTGGGAGGAGCATTTGCCATTAATCGAATTCACATACAACAATAGTTGGCACGCGTCGATTCGATGGCACCTTATGAGGCGCTTTATGGGCGGCATTGTCGATCTCCGATTTGTTGGAACGAAGCGTCCGATTTGGTCGGGACCGAACCGGATATTGTCCTAGAGATGAGGCGGAAGGTGGATTTGATTCGAGAACGGATGTTGACCGCTCAAAGTCGATAGAAGTCGTATGCTGACGTCCGTCGTCGACCTTTGGAGTTCGAGGTGGGGGACCACGTTTTGCTAAAGGTGTCGCCGACGAAGGGAGTTTTCCGCTTCGGAAAGAAGGGAAAATTGAGTCCGAGATTTATTGGACCCTTTGAGATTCTTGAGCGAGTCGGTGATTTAGCATATCGTTTGGCGCTACCTCCGGCTTTGAGTCACGTTTATAGCGTTTTCCATGTTTCGCAACTGAGAAAATATGTTCCGGATCCTAGTCATATCATCGACTTTGGCGAGATCGATATTGCCGAGGACATTACCTTCGAGGAGCGTCCCTTGAAGATTTTGGAGCAGCGTGAGAAGCAACTGAGGCATAAGACCATTCCTTTGGTCAAAGTGCAGTGGTCGAGACATGGTGTCGAGGAGGCAACTTGGGAAACCGAGGATAGCATGCGTGCTAAGTACCCCGAGTTGTTTATTTCTTAAGTTTCGGGACGAAACTTGTTTTTAGAGGGGTAGAATGTAATATCCGCGTTTTTCCTTTCTCTTAATATTCTCATTTTGGTGTATTTTCGTTTTTGGCGACTCGCTTGTAACCGTATTGACATTTTGGGGATATTTAATATTGGACTTTTTGTCGTTCGAGCTTGTTTCGGACTCGTTTTACTCGATTCGGTGTTTTATGTCGTTTTCGTCGCTATTTCGTGTATTCTCGTAAATCGTTGTTCGGAACCGCCGTTTCGGGGTTGCCGAGGATCCATATCATGTTATTACGCATGTTGTGAGCTTTATGTGATGTTTCGGTCATGTATCGTACATTTCGGATGTTTTGTGCCGTTTTGTAATTTCCCGAAGTTTTGGGATAACTACGTTGTTGTTTTTTTTCCGAACCTTTGGGTAGTCGAGATTAGGTTTTCCTTCAACACTTAAGTTCATCTCCTCGAATCCTTTACGTTCGTACCATCGTGAGTCATTCACCGTTGCATTTTGATTTTTGTTTCGGTTCCTTTCTTGACAGTGATTGGCCTGTACTCCCGAGGAAGGAGCATTACGTACGTAATGCATGTCCCGTTACGTACATAACGGTTGTGTGTAAAGTAGTACAGGGAATTCTGCGATTTTTGTTACGTACGTAAGCATGGGATAACTTACGTACGTTAACAAGCTAACGTACGTTAGCTACCTGTGGCTAACGTACGTAACACATCCTCGGTTTATAAACCCAGGAGTTGACCGATTTCGGTCATTTTTCATCCTTCTCCTCTCCTCCGGCTCGTGGACGATTTCCTTAGTATTTTCCGGCGATTTGAAGCTTAGCAACTCCGAGCCATCATCTTCCTTGAGTTTTTGGAGTATATTATCAACATCTAATCGTGTTCTTCGTCATTAATTCGAGGTAAACTCCTAAAACCTTGTTTTTCGGGTAAATTGGGGATTTTCACATTTTCGTCCGATTCGTTCCGTATGATAGATTAATTCATGATGAATATGATTAATCTTATTGGTATTATTGGTTTTTCTACGGATTCATGGTGTATTTCATAGTTGTTGCGTATTCGAGAGGGTTTGGTTGTGGTCCGCTCTCGTTGTTGTTGTTAAACGGATATACATGAATCGTAGGCGGGGTTTCGGGTGTATTCCGTTTTCGTATTCGTTTAGTTGTGGTTGTGATTGTGTTCTTCGAATCATTAGGTTCGTTTTCGTCGGTTCCTCGTGGTCGTGTTTGATTCTTCCGTTTCATTCATGTCACCGTCTATTGATCGAGGCAAGTACCCTTTATGAACTTACAATCTTGACATGTTAGTTTTGCGTGAGAAATTATGTGTGTGTGTGTATGCTCACTACGGGTTAGATCCGACGGGGTCTCGGTAGGGGTCCATGGAGGTGTGGATCGACAAGCTTTGCTTTTAACCACTACGGGTTAGATCCGATGGGGTCTTGGTAGGGGTCCACGGAGGTGTGGATCGACGGTTAATTGTGGTGCATTTTACAAAATGTGATTTGATTATGGCATTTCTGGAAATGTGTGTTTCAACTGATGTTTTCTGAATTGCATGCTTGATTATATGTGTAAGTTGTAAGTTGTTCATTTGGTTACTTGTACTAGCGTAATTGCTAACCCCTCTGGGGACCCGTTTTGGAGAAATTCGTTTTATGAATTTCAGGTCAAGTTCTCCGAGACGAACGGGCGCTGGACCAGTACGCGGATGATGGCCGCGCGTGATGATTGTGCACGAATAGTGTCTTATTATTTTCCACCTTTTTGCCATTCGTCGATTTGTAAACTAATAGAAGTACTCGAGTACTTAGGATATTCTTGCTTGTCCGGATTGTATCGTTGTCTATTGTGTTTGTGTCGGATGATTGTGTTGTGTTTGGCCGGTTGAACCGGGTAGATTAATTTTGGTGTTGCGTCTTTATGACGAGGTGTTATTTCGTTGTTTCTGCGAGTCGTTGAGTATGTTTGGTCATTTGGCCTGGTGGGTCCCACGTGGGGATTCACGGCGCTATAATATACCTCGAATATCTTGGGGTGTTACAGATTCCTTGATTGTTCACATCGATGAACATATTGATTTACATATGTGTATGCATAATTGTACTGTTTATGTTGTAAATGATCCGAGGAGATCATGAGGATCTATGCTGAGGGCGCTGGATCGGATGTCCACCATGCGTTGGTCCGACGGGATCATCATGGGGATCTATGCTGAGGGCGCTGGATCATTGGATGGGTTTTTCACCATGTGTTGGTCCGACGGGATCATCATGGGGATCTATACTGAGCGCGCTGGATCATTGGATTACCCTGTATTGTGTTGATGGAATCATGAGGATTCGCATCGTTGGATTCCGGTGACGGAAGTCCGTTTTGTATGTTTTATGATGCATTGATGATTTATGTATTATGATACTTGTACTAGCATTGTTTTGCTAACCCCTTCGGGGGTGGACATTTGTTTTGATGTTCAGGTAGCCGAGGAGTGGGGAAGCAGCCACAGTACCGACATGACGATGAAGTGGCTCAGTGATGTGGATTATATTATTTTGGTTTTATGGTTATTTTCCAGTACTCGAGTATGCATATGTTGTTGATGTTTTGGGGATATTTTGTAATATTGGACTCATTTGAATTGTCGAACGGGTTTTGAACTTCTTTTACATTGATGACACTTTAGTATTATTTCCGTATTTCTCAATTTAGCCTTGTAAATTCTTATACAAAGGATTTACGGCGCTGTAATTATTCCGAATATATCGGGGTGTTATAGAATATGGTATCAGAGCTAAGATTCATGGATATCTTGGTAGTCGGGTTAGTTGGGTCTGTTTACGTTATTTGATTTATGGGTCGTTTGTAACATCACTACTGAGCCAGCATCGTCGTGTGGACCGTGGTTGTAAGTTTCCTAATCTCAAATACTACCGTTTTATTTAATTCCTGCTTTGTGATTATTGACGGACTTTCTTTTAGAAATTTTCCCTGGATATTGAGTATTTGTGTTTACAGTATGTTGAGGGGAGGTCGTGGACGCAGACACGGTCGTGGACGCGGACGTGGTAATGCGAGACAGGAGGATTCAGCGTCTACCCCAGAATTATCGGCTAGTCGAACCGATTCCCATTCTGGAGGACAACAGGGATCAGCAAATGATAACGCAAATCCTAATATGCCGGGAGTGCTTCAACAGGTGGTTGCTCAGATAAACCAGTTTGCTCAGGTAGTTGACCGCATGCAGACGGTGATGGGACAGCAGCATAACGAGGATAATCGGGGAGACAAATGGCTTACTGAGGTGGTCAAATTGCACCCTCCAAAATTTGACGGTTCTGCTGAGACACTTTCTTGGGATCACTGGCTGAAGGAGTTAGAGAAGATCTTTGCAGGGATTAACTGTCCCGACGACAGAAAGGTTCCAATCGCCCAGTATCTCCTGACTGGGGAGGCTTTCGACTAGTGGGAGGCCATTCGACCTGAGGATCATAATGCTGACTGGATGGAGTTCAAATTAATGATGGAAGCACAATATTATCCTCGCCCAGTTAGAGAGGCCCGAGTCCGGGAGTTTTTCTCACCACAAAATTTAGAGGCATCAGTGACAGACGTGATTAAGACTTTTAATCACCAGTTGACATATGTGCGCCACTTGGTCAGGACCGAGGCGGAGAGGATTTTCCATTTTGACATGCGGATAAAGCCAGAGATTCAACAATATATGTCCGGATTTGAATGTACCACCTTGCGACAGTATCAGGACAAAGCACTGGCCTACGATATGAAAGAGGCGGCAGTAGAGAAATCAACGGAAGTAAAGAAGTAGAAAGTGTCTGGCAACTTCACGGAGAACAAAAGTGGTGGGCCCCGCAAGGGCCAGTCCTCATTTCATTCATCAAGGAGACCTCCGCATCCTTCTCGAGGTGTAAATAAGTTCCGGGCAGCACCAACAGCTTTAGACGCAGCGAGGAAATGTTATAACTGTGGCAAAACAGGGCATGTTCGACGTGATTGTTACGCACCTTCTGTGACCTGCTTCGAGTGTGGACAGGAAGGACATCGCGCAACGTTCTGTGGAAATGCGAATAGATCTTTTGGTACTTGCACTCCTGCACCGGTTCCGAAGGATACAAGTGTGAACCAGACGCAGCAAAGTGGTTTCCAGCAGCAGAATGTTGGGAAAAGAGAGGCATCCAGTGCTGGGTCCGTTCCTCCGCACCTGTACGAGATGAGGAAGCCAGACGATCAGAACACTGCTGTTGCATTAGGTACGATTCAGATCCTTTTGCAACCAGTTAGTGTCTTATTCGATTCAGGAGCTACGCATTCTTTCATATCTTTGAACTGTGTTAATCGTTTGAAAATCTCATGCTTATATGATTGTGAGCCTTATGTTGTGGGATTACCGAGCGGAGAGAAAATCGTGGGAATCCTAGAAACTAGAGATTTTCCGGTGTCTATAGGAGGGAGAGATTGGCCATCAAATCTTATTTTAGTCGACATCCATGGTGACTGTAATATCCGCCATTTCGGATTTCAGTAATTTTCTTTTTTCCGGCGGAGGTCCATTTCGACGACTCTCTTGTTACCGTTTCATCATTCTGATAATGATTAATTCTGCACTTTTTGTCATCCGAGTTCGTTTCAGTATTGTTTTTTTGAGTTCCGTGTTTATTAACGACTTTTCCGCACTCGAGTTCGATTCTCGTGAATCTCGTTCGAAATTACTGTTTCGAGTTTCCCGTAAGTCCGTTTAACTTTGTTAGACGTGTTGTGAACTTCGGTTTGGTTATTCGATCACGTATCGTGATTTTCGGACGTTTTGGGCCATTTTCGTAATTTCCCAAAGTTTGGGGTAATTACCTTCCGTTGTTGAATTTCGAGCCTTCGGGTGGTCGGAATCGTGTGTTCTATTAGCTCTTAGATTCGTCTTTGCGAGTACTTCATAACCGTAACTTCGATTCGTATTCAGGTTCGGTTTCGGGGTTGTTCGGATCGTCGTTGTGGCTCGGACGTAATTTTCGGTCTGTCTGGAGGTGGCTGGCCGGACCTGTGCGACACGGCCCTGAAAACGGCGTTGCTGAGCGCCGTGTCCTGCGCCGGGTCGTCCAGGACTGGCAGCCTGTCGAGACACGGCCGAGACACACGGCGCTGTCTGGGCCGTTTCTTTGCGCCAGCCAGTATAAATATGGCCGAGCGATCGTTTTTTTCACTCATTTCATTTCCTATCCTTCTGTCCATGGTGGAGTCTTTGGGAAGTCTAAGACATGTTGTTATACTATGAATCCACGAAGTTTTGGAGTTCATAACATCAATTTATCATCACGTAACATCCTTCAATCCAGCGAATCAAGGCAAGTTTTCTTAAAATCTAGTTTTGGGGATTTTGTTCGATTTGTCCGTTTAATCCATTTTAACTCAGAATAGTGATGGATTTATGATTGTTAAACAATATTATGTCGAATTCCTTGCTATTCCTCGGTTGAATCGCCGAGGATTCGTCGTTTTATTGAGTATCTTATCGACGCCTTGAAGGTGTTCGATAAAATGTCATAGAGGGGTTTTCGGGCGTTCTACGATTATTCTTCCTCGTATGATCGATGATTTATTGATTATATATTGTTAGGGTCGAATTCTTGTGAAGAACTCGAGTCGGAACCCTTCCGTTCGTCGTTTTCTTCAAGCTTCTCGATCGTGGGTGTATTCATTGTCTTCGCCGGAGAATCGTAGGTGTTCGAGGTGTCCCGATTGAGCCGTGATTGTAGGAGTGTCCGGTATCGATTATCGAGGCACGTATCTTGCCCATACATTACATGTTTTGTGGATATAATGGTTGCTAAGTGTCGATATGTGCTAAATAAATATTTATAATCATTTTTCAAAAGAATCGGTATATTTACCATCATGGTTTTCGTAAAGGTGGCCCGTGTGGGTCGGGAATTAATATGCTTAGTTGATTATGTGTGCTAGTTTCGAGTATAGGATCACCTTATTTTCGTGTGATGTCATTATGTATGATTATGGCGTCGGTAAATGTAAAGTGTAATTCTCTTGTCAAATTATGTGCTTGGAGTCCCGTGGTTATGGATGAATATGTGAGTTTTTGTGATATTGGTTGTGTCGTTCGGTGCTGTTGAGATCTTGTGCTCCCTTGTGAATTGATATAGTTATGGGTCGTGAGTACCTGTTGGATAATTTGGCCATTCTAGCAAGGTACCTCGACTATATATATTTTGTGTGTTTGACCTTTGAGAGTCGTGGTTTTGTAATCTGTGAATTGTTACTCTTCCACCTGGGGATGGCATGTGGCCTCTGGGGGCCGATACTAATGGGTACGGCCACGGAAGTGGACTTGGGTGCGTGTGTTGATGTTCTTCCACCTGGGGATGGCATGTGGCCTCTGGGGGCCGATACTAATGGGTACGCCCACGGAAGTGGACTTGGGTGCGTGTGTTGATGTTCTTCCACCTGGGGATGGTTCGACGGGACCTCTGGGGGCCGATACTAATGGGTACGGCCGCGGAAGTGGTTTCCCACCTGGGGACGGTCCGACGGGGCCTCTGGTGGCCGATACTAATGGGTACGGCCACGGGTTACCAAGTGTGGTTTCTGTGAAATTGATGTTGATGTTTTGATGTTTAATTGTGATATTGTCCGGAGTATCACAATGCTTTGCGCTCGGAGTCGAGAGACATTATATATCGAGTCTTGGTGCTTGGCTAGAATGGCATAAGATTAATGTATTATGTGTAATGTGCACTTGTAAGTGAATTGAACTGGATGATCGGGTCGTGGACCCTGTGTTTTGTAACCGTAATGGTTGGGTCGTGGACCCCGTGTTTTGTTAATGGATTTGCATTTTGGAAAAAGAACTTTGGGGCTGTGACCCTAAATGGATTTCAAGGAATTTACAACTTTTCAATTTCTAATGTTTTCAAAACTCCCGAGATTTGGAAATGTTTTCAAAGTGCTTACTTGCTTCGTTTCTACTTTCAAGACTTGAATATTTTTAATTAAATATATCTCGGGAAGTCTTTCATTGTATTCTCGGAATGTGTTGTGTATGGCTCGTTTTTGCACTTTATACTTGCACTAGCGAAACAGTGGAGTTTTGCTAACCCCCGAGTAATCGGGGGGTGGATATCTGTATTGTGTCCAGGTACATGCAGGTTTTCGGGAGAAAGACACAGGATCGGTACGAGGGATGATGAAAGACGAATGATACTAATCACACGAAGGCCAGTTTTGGGTTAAGTTAGTCCAAGTCCATTGTAATGTCTTTTCCGCTGTCTTATTGTTCGTTGTTGCAAGTATTTTACCCTTGCGTGGGTATGAGTCTGGATGAGTTTATGTATTTTGATTTGTAAGTCAGTGACGAAAGACCAAATCGGTCTGTTGGTTCGTTATTTTGATTCATCGGTATGTAATGTAATGTGTTGTTTTGATGTCTAGCCTGGTGGATCCTCACGGAGAGGGTCTGCGGCGTGTAATATTCCCGGTTTGATCTGGGGGTGTTACATTTATGGTATCAGAGCTTAGGTTGTGGAAACCTAGGCTGTCGGGTCAAGGAGAGGCTGTTGAGTTTTGTCTCGTCGGATTTTATCTGACTGAGTCGTGTCGCGACTCGTCGTCTGAGTTTGTTGGTCGTGATTAGTATCGTGGGGCGATCATCATCTTCGTGCAACCTGCGGATGTAAGTCTCCCTTCCTTGTGTTGTGCCTCGTGTGACACGAGCTATTTTTATGATTATTTGTTAAGTGATGGAATCCTTCTGTGGATTTTGATTTTCACGATATGTATTTAGTTGACTCTCGTATTTGGTTTATACGAGGAGAGTCGTCGCTGGTAATGTCTTTTTACTGTTGTTTTTGTCCGTTGCTTATGATTTTCGAATCGATTTGCTCGTTTTACAAGTTCTCTTGTGGAAGCTTTGTGCTTATACACATTCGACTTGTTCACTAACCAGTGCGGGAGGGTCCTTAGAGGCCTTGAATGGGATCAGTGGTTTTGTCCTGAATCCTAGGCGGTCTTCGACTGTGGTATTTTACCGTTTATTTTTCGTTAAAAGACATGTATTGTCTTGACTTTAAACGTATTGATGCGTGTACGAGGAGGTGTTTTAGTGTACGTCGGTATGCGTGAATTTTTGGGCATTCTAGCCCATTGAATTATCTTTCAAAACCTTGAGTATCTTAAAAAAAATAATAAATTTCGAGACGTACTTTTAAAATGAATTATTTTCTCGTGGTACATCCAAGGTACCACAATATGTTTTAAAATTCTTCTACCTCGAGGACCAAAATGTTTTGAGATATTTTCAATGTTTTAGAAACACTTTTACTTAGACCCGAGGGTCGAATATTCTGAAAGTTTTTCACTAAGAGAAAGTGTCCTCATTTTTATCAAACGCGAAATGGTTCTCCAAAGTCTCGAGATGTTTCACGCTTGTACTTTTTTGAAAGGTGATACTCAAGATCAACCGGTGTTTTTCTAAATTATTTTCAAAAGGAGGTTTTTGTTTTTAAAACCTATCCATTCCCGTTTGAGAGCTGGGTATGTATGTATGATGTTCGCGTTGTCGTTATGATGTTTGCTCCCGAGTATGATCGAATTGGTGGCATGAACGTCGAGGCGTTGCCACGCATTTGTTGTACTAGCCCTCTGTGAGAGGTGTGAACTGGTGTTTACTGTTTATCGCCTCGTGGTGATTTGCGTGTTGTCGCACGAGTGTGAGTTGTTAAAGCTTGGATTTTTGTGCATTTATGCACATTGGTGATTGTTTCATGATGTTTATGATTGTGTGCTGGCTATCGTTCGGGCCGTTATAATCGTCGAACGATGCCGTTGTTGTTGTGATTTTTGTATGCATTGATATGTTATGCTGTGTTGGAATCTCCAGTATGTTGTTTTGCGGTGTTAGTTCCATTGTATCTAGCATCTGTATTTTCGGTATGCCGAGCCAAGGCATTTCAACCGTGATGTGCCGGGGGAATGTACGTGCAATTTGTCCTTCCTCGCCTGCGATGCTTTTCAAGTGTGGACCCGAGAGATACAGGATCCAGTTTTGCGAGTTGAGTTCCGAGTCTTTCGGGGCGCGAACTTCAGTACAGATATGAGGATCGGCTCTGAGAGGCCATGGGAGATGTTTATGTCGTTTGCTTTTTGTGTTGTCACCTTACTCCCGTTGTTGTGAATTGCGGGAACGACATTTCTTTTATAAGAGGTCGAATGTAATGCCCGGATCATTTTTGACTTCCGCATTTTCTCTCCCTCAAGTCTATCAATTTGCTCATGTTCGTTGATACTTTCCGAACTTGTTATTTATTTCGATTTCGTCGTTCGAACGAGCTGTGATCTTGTTTTGGGTCGATCTGGTTATCGCTGTGACTTTCTCGAGTTTGGTTCGATTCTTGTGAACCTTGTTCGGAAGTAACATCTTTTGGTTCTACTAGTTCTTTTATTCGAAGTGGATCAGATTTTGAACTTCTGTATTATCGACTCTATCGACTCGTTTATGTTCGTTGACATTTTCTGAGCTTGTCCTGCCCCTTGCTTTTGTTGATCGAACGAGTGTGGTATGGTTTCGGAATAACTCGTTTGTCGTGGTGACTTTTCAATTGCTATTCCCTTCCCTGTGAATCTTATGTGAATGCACATCTTGTTGTTTTCACCGGATCATATATTGTCTCGAGTCGAGATGTGAACCTTGGAGTTGTTGTTTGAATTTTATTGTTCTTCGTGATTCGAACATGATTGTTCTATTTTTGTTGTCTCGATCATTGTGGTTTGATCGTTTGATTGTTTGGTTTTGGTGATCTCGTTTCGTGAATATTGAACAATCAGACTCCTTCGTAATTCCCTTAAGTTCGCGAAATCAGTCTCGTTTTCGATCTTCCAACCCTTGGGTGGTGGAATTCCGTATTTGTTGAGCGATTGACTCGCGTTTTGATCGATGTACCGTTGGGTTGGTCAATCGTATTGATTTTCGTTCATTGTGTTTTGTGATTGTTCGGATAATCGACTTGATTGCATTATCTGTTTGATGACAATTGTCACTTGTTGGTTTTATTATGTCTCTACCGGTGGCGTTGTGTTGGTCGTCGTGGAGCGTGTTTTCACACCGTATACCCTTTGCGTTGCTTGTAATGTTTCGCCGTCGGGCGCAATTTTTTTTGGGTTCATGTGTATCTCGTTGAGTTTACCTGGCGGGATATTGCTTCTTCCTACTTGATTTAAGTTTCGGGACGAAACTTCTTTTAAGGAGGGTAGAATGTAATATCCGCCATTTCGGATTTCGGTAATTTTATTTTTTCCGGCGGAGGTCCGTTTCGACGACTCGCTTGGGACCGTTTCATCATTCTGAGAATGATTAATTCTGCACTTTTTATCATCCGATTTCGTTTCGGTATTGTTTCGTTGAGTTCCATGTTTATTAACGACTTTTCCGCAGTCGAGTTCGATTCTCGTGAATCTCGTTCGAAATTACTGTTTCGAGTTTCCCGCAAGTCCGTTTAACTTTGTTAGACGTGTTGTGAACTTCGGTTTGGTTATTCGATCACGTATCGTGATTTTCGGACGTTTTGGGCCATTTTCGTAATTTCCCAAAGTTTGGGGTAATTACCTTCCGTTGTTGAATTTCGAGCCTTCGGGTGGTCGGAATCGTGTGTTCTATTAGCTCTTAGATTCGTCTTTGCGAGTACTTCATAACCGTAACTTCGATTCGTATTCAGGTTCGGTTTCGGGGTTGTTCGGATCGTCGTTGTGGCTCGGACGTAATTTTGGCCTGCATGCGGAGGTGGCTGGCCGGACCTGTGCGACACGGCCCTGAAAACGGCGTTGCTGAGCGCCGTGTCCTGCGCCGGGTCGTCCAGGACTGGCAGCCTGTCGAGACACGGCCGAGACACACGGCGCTGTCTGGGCCGTTTGCTGCGCCAGCAGGCCTATAAATATGGCCGAGCAGTCGTTTTTTTTCACTCATTTCATTTCCTATCCTTCCTGTCCGCGGCTGGAGTCTTTGGGAAGTCTAAGACATGTTGTTATACTATGAATCCACGAAGTTTTGGAGTTCATAACATCAATTTATCATCACGTAACATCCTTCAATCCAGCGAATCAAGGCAAGTTTTCTTAAAATCTAGTTTTGGGGATTTTGTTCGATTTGTCCGTTTAATCCATTTTAACTCAGAATAGTGATGGATTTATGATTGTTAAACAATATTATGTCGAATTCCTTGCTATTCCTCGGTTGAATCGCCGAGGATTTGTCGTTTTATTGAGTATCTTATCGACGCCTTGAAGGTGTTCGATAAAATGTCATAGAGGGATTTTCGGGCATTCTATGATTATTCTTCCTCGTATGATCGATGATTTATTGATTATATGTTGTTAGGGTCGAATTCTTGTGAAGAACTCGAGTCGGAACCCTTCCGTTCGTCGTTTTCTTCAAGCTTCTCGATCGTGGGTGTATTCATTATCTTCGCCGGAGAATCGTAGGTGTTCGAGGTGTCCCGACTGAGCCGTGATTGTAGGAGTGTCCGGTATCGATTATCGAGGCAAGTATCTTGCCCATACATTACGTGTTTTGTGGATATAATGGTTCCTAAGTGTCGATATGTGCTAAATAAATATTTATAATCATTTTTCAAAAGAATCGGTATATTTACCATCATGGTTTTCGTAAAGGTGGCCCGTGTGGGTCGGGAATTAATATGCTTAGTTGATTATGTGTGCTAGTTTCGAGTATAGGATCACCTTACTTTCGTGTGATGTCATTATGTATGATTATGGCGTCGGTAAATGTAAAGTGTAATTCTCTTGTCAAATTATGTGCTTGCAGTCCCGTGGTTATGGATGAATATGTGGGTTTTTGTGATATTGGTTGTGTCGTTCGGTTCTGTTGAGATCTTGTGCTCCCTTGTGAATTGATATAGTTATGGGTCGTGAGTACGTGTTGGATAATTTGGCCATTCTAGCAAGGTACATCGACTATATATATTTTGTGTGTTTGACCTTTGAGAGTCGTGGTTTTGTAATCTTTGAATTGTTACTCTTCGACCTGGGGATGGCATGTGGTCTCTGGGGCCGATACTAATGGGTACGGCCACGGAAGTGGACTTGGGTGCGTGTGTTGATGTTCTTCCACCTGGGGATGGCATGTGGCCTCTGGGGGCCGATACTAATGGGTACGCCCACGGAAGTGGACTTGGGTGCGTGTGTTGATGTTCTTCTACCTGGGGATGGTTCGACGGGACCTCTGGGGGCCGATACTAATGGGTACGGCCGCGGAAGTGGTTTCCCACCTGGGGACGGTCCGACGGGGCCTCTGGGGGCCGATACTAATGGGTACGGCCACGGGTTACCAAGTGTGGTTTCTGTGATATTGATGTTGATGTTTTGATGTTTAATTGTGATATTGTCTGGAGTATCACAATGCTTTGCGCTCGGGGTCGAGAGACATTATATATCGAGTCTTGGTGCTTGGCTAGAATGGCATAAGATTAATGTGTTATGTGTAATGTGCACTTGTAAGTGAATTGAAGTGGATGATCGGGTCATGGACCCTGTGTTTTGTGACCGTAATGGTTGGGTCGTGGACCCCGTGTTTTGTTAACGGATTTGCATTTTGGAAAAAGAACTTTGGGGCTGTGACCCTAAATGGCTTTCGAGGAATTTACAACTTTTCAATTTCTAATGTTTTCAAAACTCCCGAGATTTGGAAATGTTTTCAAAGTGCTTACTTGCTTCGTTTCTACTTTCAAGATTTGAACTATTTTTAATTAAATATATCTCGGGAAGTCTTTCGTTGTATTCTCGGAATGTGTTGTGTATGGCTCGTTTTTGCACTTTATGCTTGCACTAGCGAAACAGTGGAGTTTTGCTAACCCCCGAGTAATCGGGGGGTGGATATCTGTATTGTGTCCAGGTACATGCAGGTTTTCGGGAGCAAGACACAAGATCGGTACGAGGGATGATGAAAGACGAATGATACTAATCACACGAAGGCCAGTTTTGGGTTAAGTTAGTCCAAGTCCATTGTAATGTCTTTTCCGCTGTCTTATTGTTCGTTGTTGCAAGTATTTTACCCTTGCGTGGGTATGAGTCTGGATGAGTTTATGTATTTTGATTTGTAAGTCAGTGAAGAAAGACCAAATCGGTCTGTTGGTTCGTTATTTTGATTCATCGGTATGTAATGTAATGTGTTGTTTTGATGTATAGCCTGGTGGATCCTCACGGAGAGGGTCTGCGGCGTGTAATATTCTCGGTTTGATCTGGGGGTGTTACAGTGACGATTTAGTTCTCGGAGATGATTAGCTCAACCGTTATGGAGCTATTTTGAATTACCGAAAGAGAGTTATTTCTATCATTGCTGATGACGGATCTGAACATTTATTCAAAGGTTGGAGACCGGGAAGCTCAGGAAAATTGATCAAAGCCATGAAAGTAGTGAAATTGCTAAAGCAGGGTTGTCACGGATTTTGGTGCTATGCCATGAAGAAAGAAGAAGGAGTAGAGCTCTCATCTATTCCAGTTGTGAATGAATTCTCAGATGTATTCCCTGTCGAACTACCTGGGTTACCTCCGCGGAGAGAAGTAGAGTTCAATATCGAATTAGAGCCTGGAGCCGCTCCTATTTCCAGTGCACCATACTGTATGGCGCCAACCGAGATGTATGAATTAAAGAAGTAGCTGGAGGAATTATTGCAGAAGGGTTACATTCAACCTAGCGTTTCTCCTTGGGGAGCACCCGTTCTCTTTGTCTGGAAGAAAGATGGATCCCTCCGACTATGTATTGATTACAGAGAGCTAAACAAGGTGACGATCAAGAACAAGTATCCTATACCTCGAATTGACGACTTGTTTGATCAACTGCAAGGGGAAAGGGTATTCTCGAAGATTGACTTGCGATCAGGATACAATCAGTTGAGAATTAAGGAATCGGATATACCGAAATCTGGTTTTAGATCCCGGTACGGGCACTATGAATTCGTGGTGATGCCATTCGGACTCACCAATGCTCCTGCGGTATTTATGCAATTGATGAATCGGGTATTCTTAGAATACTTGGATAAATTTATGGTAGTCTTCATCGATGACATCTTGATCTATTCGAAAGACACATAGGAACATGCAGAGCATTTACGTATCGTTTTGAGCACTTTGAGAAAGGAACAGATTTATGCGCAACTTTCTAAATGCGAATTCTGGCTTAAGGAGGTGACCTTCCTTGGGCATGTAATACCAGTTGACGGAGTTCAGGTGGACCCGAAGAAAGTCGAGGCAATCTTGGAATGGGAATCTCCTAATAATGTGAAAGAAGACCGAAGTTTCTTGGGACTTTCTGGATATTATCGCCGTTTTGTAGAAGAATTTTCCAAAATCACTCGTCCACTTACTCAACTATTGCAGAAGACTCAGAAATTCATGTGTAATGAGAAATGCCAGGCGAATTTTGATGAACTTAAGAGAAGACTGACGACAGCGCCTATACTAGCGTTACTAGATGGAACTGAGGGATTCATGGTATACAGCGATGCTTCAAATCAGGGTCTGGGATGTGTATTGATGCAAAAGGATAAGGTGATTGCCTATGCCTCTCGACAGTTGAAACCATACGAGGATAATTACCCAACTCATGATCTGGAGTTAGCCGATGTAGTCTTTGCTCTAAAAATTTGGCGACATTACTTGTACTGCACTCATTGTCAGATCTTCACAGATCATAAGAGCTTCAAGTATATTTTCAGTCAGAAGGAATTAAATATGAGGCAGAGAAAGTGGCTGGAATTAATCAAGGATTACGGTGTGGAGATTCTCTATCATCCAGGCAAAGCGAACGTGGTAGCTGATGCACTGAGCCGCAAACCTATTTCTCTTCGAGTGTTGGAAGCGCTCACGACCCAAACCAGCATTCAACGAGAACTGTCCGCGAAGGGATTGAAGTATGGTCACAAGGAGTCCAAGGGCAACTATACATGATGTAACTAACTTCGTCATTAGTCGAGGAAATCAAATCTAAGCAGCTGAATGATTCTCTGATTCTTCGGTTATGCGATGAAGTAAAGAAAGGGAAGGCCCCATGATTCGTAGTACAAGACGATGGAGTTTTGAGATTTCAGAATCGACTTTGCATTCCCGATGAGGATGCTTTGAGACAGACAATTCTGAAGGAAGCTCACAGCGCGCCCTATTCTATTCACTCGGGCACCAGTAAGATGTATAAGGATCTAAAACAAAATTTCTGGTGGGGAAATATGAAGAAGGACGTAGCAGAATACGTTTCGAAGTGTTTAACCTGTCGGCAGGTTAAGATTGAACATCAGCGACCTACCGGAATGTTGAAGCCACTTCCGATCCCTGAGTGGAAGTGGGAAGATATATCAATGGACTTCATTGTCAATATGCCACAGACCAAGACGGGAATGAATATGATTTGGGTGATAGTTGATCGACTAACCAAGTCGGCTCATTTCCTGGGTATTAAAGACACTTGGGGACCCGAGAAATTAGCACGAGTGTTTCTTGCAGAGATAGTTCGATTGCATGGAATGCCGAAGACCATTATTTCAGATCGAGATGGTCGCTTCGTGTCGCACTTTTGGAAGGCAGTTCACAGGGCTTTGGGAACCGAGCTGAACTTTAGCATAACTTATCATCCTCATACGGACGGCCAGTCTGAAAGAACTATACAGACAGTAGAGGATATGCTTAGAGCTTGTGCCTTAGATTGGTCAACCGATTGGGAGATTCATCTGTCGTTGATTGAATTCACCTATAACAATAGTTGGCATGCTTCTATTAAGATGGCACCGTTTGAAGCATTGTACGGAAGGAGATGCAGATCACCCCTATGTTGGGATGACTCTTGTGACTTGATCGGGATGGAACCGGAATTGATAGTTCAGACTCGAGAGAAGATAGCTTTGATTCGTGAAATGCTGTTGACTGCCCAGAGTCGACAAAAGTCTTATGCTGATGTGCGCCGCCGCCCGCTGAAATTTGAGTCTAGGGACCATGTACTATTGAAGGTTTCTCCTACCCGGGGGATTTTCCGTTTCGGAAGGAAGGGAAAGCTGAGTCCGAGATACATCGGACCATTCGAGATCCTAGAAAGAGTTGGGGAGTTGGCGTACAGGTTGGCGTTACCGCCATCGCTGAGTCATGTTCATAGTGTGTTCCACGTATCCCAATTGCGGATATATGTACCAGATCCCAGTCATATCATTGATTTTGGCGAGATCGAAATGGATAATGATGGCTCGTTCGAAGAAAAGCCAATCAAGATACTCGAGAGTCGAGTCAAACAGTTGAGGAATAAACCGATCTCCTTGGTAAAAGTTCAGTGGTCTCGACATGGAGTCGAAGAAGCAACTTGGGAGACGGAGGACAGTATGAAGTCGAGATACCCGGAATTGTTTTTGTTTTAAGTTTCGGGCCGAAACTTCTTTTTAGAGGGGTAGTATGTAATGTCCGGATAAAAATGGTGTATTTACCTTGTATTCGACCTTGTATTATTCAACTTCGTGATGTTATTAATCGTAGATTGGTTTCCCGTATTCGTACCCTTATATTTTATATCTTCAACATTTTGCATGCATGGTTGTGCACGTGCTTACGTATGCTACGGACTTGCGCTTAACGTACGCTAAGTCTGTTGTATAACGTACGTTATATGTTGAGCTTAACATATGTAAGCTCAGTCAATTCAAGATCCGACAAGGGTCGGCGTGTGGGGACCGGATGAAGATTCGTGGAGATTGCCAGCATGAACCTGGACAGTTTTCCAGCCATGCAAGTCAACAGCTTAGCGTACGCTAGGAGAGATTTTTAACGTACGCTAAGGTCCTATATGTTACGTACGTAAACCCTATAGCCTAACGTACGTAAGCATATGCCATAAACAGTCCAGTGAGCTCTGGCCGAGCATTAACGCTCGCTAATGTTCGAGTATAGCATACGCTAACCATGTTACGTACGTAATGGACTTTGGTTAACGTACGTAATGGTTTAAAATCTATTTATAGGACCCGACCCTCATTTTATTTCCAACTCTTACCTTGGCCGATTTTTGTGTTCTTGAGATTATCCCTCACCTCTTATCCCTCACATCATCATCTACATCCAATTTTGGGGAGCCTAGACCGTGTGGATTGGTGATCAAGCTTCCGGTGAAGAGTTTATTCAAGATTTTCTTTGTTCTTACATCTCTTTAAGGTATGTTAACTCTACACCAAGATGAGGACTTTGTTCTTAGTTATATTATGAGCTTTTCCAGAGATTATTGAGCTTGTTTCGTCGTAATGAATCCAATACCATGTTTAGAAGGATTGTATTGGTTGAATTAAGGTTTCCATGGTTATAGTTGAGCAATAATCTTTACCAACCTTAAGGATGGAATTTCTGAGATTGAACACACCTTGTTGATCCTTTCGTAACACTCTTTTTATGAACAAATGTTGAGGATTACCCCTGTGTATAATGAATTCGTGAAGTTGAACGTAGAGTGTGTTCAATTATAATCCTTGCCTTTGATGAACTCGTTGTAAATCTTCATAGATGAGTAGAACCTTGAAAGGATAATTGGAACAATCATTTTGAATGAAGAATTTGATTAGAAGAATCCCCCGCGGAAGAACAAGAATCGTAGAGACGAATTAACCTAGAACTAGATTGGACGTGATTATCTCGTTATGCATCGTTGTAGCAACCGAACCTAGCCTTCGAGTTAATAATCGGAATAATGGAACATGGGATATAATGATTTGATGAAGGTCTTTGGAATTGTAGACATTGATTTTGTGTTCCATTACGATCTCTTGAATTCGCATGCCTTTTTCCAAGCTTAGTATTCGTCAGAAGTAGAACCGAAAACCGATTATCCGCTATTAATAACTCGATTTTAACTTAAGGCGTTCGGTATCGTGCGTTGGTTTCGGGAGGGTTATTGAATTCCTTGTTATTCCCTTATACAAGGTGATCGATCGAGGGGCGGCGATCTTCGGACGAGTGACATTCGTGGGAGGATTTAATTCTTGCCATCTTTGAGGTAAGTATCGTATTTGAAACTTGTTAATATTGGATTGTTGATCATGCATATGATTTATTCATGTTGATTGAACATGAGATTAATTTCTTTATAGTTGTCATGGTATTTGTTATTGATTCCTTGATTGTTCACGTCGATGAACATATTGATTTGCATATGTTTATGCATAATTGTACTGTTTATGTTGTAAATGATCCGAGGGGATCATGAGGATCTATGCTGAGGGCGCTGGATCGGATGTCCACCATCCGTTGGTCCGACGGGATCATCATGGGGATCTATGCTGAGGGCGCTGGATCGTTGGACGGGTTTTCCACCATGTGTTGGTCCGACGGGATCATCATGAGGATCTATACTGAGGGCGCTGGATCGTTGGATTACCCTGTATTGTGTTGATGGAATCGTGAGGATTCGCATCGTTGGATTCCGGTGACGGAAATCCGTTTTGTATGTTTTATGATGCATTGATGATTTATGTATTATGATACTTGTACTAGCATTGTTTTGCTAACCCCTTCGGGGTGGACATTTGTTTTGATGTTCAGGTAGCCGAGGAGCGAGGAAGCAGCCACAGTACCGACATGACGATGAAGTGGCTCAGTGATGTGGATTATGTTATTTTGGTTTTTATGGTTATTTTTCAGTACTCGAGTACGCATATGTTGTCGATGTTTTGGGGATGTTTTGTAATATTGGACTCATTTGAATTGTCGAACGGGTTTTGAACTTCTTTTACATTGATGACACTTTAGTATTATTTCCGTATTTCTCAATTTAGCCTTGTAAATTCTTATATAAAGGATTTACGGCGCTGTAATTATTCCGAATATATCGGGGTGTTACATAATCGACCTTGCACCGCATGTCTACATCGAACGAATTGTGCACTTGCGAGTATTAGACTAAAGAATCAACAAATAAGTGTTTGGGACCGTTGCCGGGGAGGCGCAAACGAAGTATACGAAGACTGTCATCACCAAGTTAGTTAAATTCTTCTACTAGTTATTTATTTACCTGTCTTTTTTTATTATTACTATTATTATCTGTCTTTTTAATATTCGTTTTAAATTGGTAGTATTTTTTTTTTGTTCATAAAAAAATCTGAAAAATAATAAAACTTATAATAATAAATATAAAATATAAGTAATAATAATAATAACAACTGTTCATTTTCGTAAAAATAATAATAAAATAATAAAAAATGAAAAAGTCCAAAAATATATAAAAATATAAAAAAATCTGAAAAAGTTTAAAAAAATCGGAACTTATTTATTTTTATTTTAAAAAAGATCTGGAAAATAAAAAAAATAAAACTTTAAGGTAATATTTTTGTAATTCTAGAATATTAATATTAAAAAATTCAAAATTTTTAATTTAAATTCGAAAAAATATAAAAAAATAAGAAAAATAAATTGGAATATTATTTTCCATTATAAATAAAAATCTGAATTATTTTATTTTATTTTTAAAAAAAAACCTGCTAGTTTTATTTTTCAAAAAAATCTAAAAAAATCTAAAAAACAAATTAAGAACTAATAATTAAATAATCAGGAATATATATAATAGAAAATTGTTATCTCTATTTTTAAACTTTTAATTTTTTTAATAAACACAGAAACTTATTTTTTTTTAAAATAAGATTACAATATTTTAATAAAAAGGGAAAATACTAAAAAAAATTAAAAACCTGAAAATTTATAAAAAAATATTTTGAAATTTTTCCCAACTAATAATTAAATAATCTGGAATATATATAATAAAAAATTATTATCTCTATTATTAGTCTAAAAATATAATAAAATTATAATAAATATAAAAAAAATATAAAAACTTAAAAAAAATATAAAATATAAAACGAAAAAAAAAAACAGAATATTTTTTGTAAAATTTTAAAATAATTTATATCTTGTATTTAGTTTAAATAGAATCTTGTAGTGGTAAATTTAGTTGTGAATGCAAGTTTGGCAACGAAATAATAAAGGTCGATTAACGAGAAGAAGATTGTCCTTAACTAAAATTGAAGTTCAACAAATAAAACCAATACAAAAATGGACGAAACTGAAAATCGAAATAATCAAGTTGCAAAAGAGAAAACTTTAATAGAATATTTTTCTCCGCTAAGTGCTTATTCTCCTTCTTACATTAGTGTTGCCATTGGGCCGTGAACCACCGGTTCCGGGCCCGAACCGGCCCGGTATTCGTAAAGGGCGGTTCTCGGGCCCGAACCTAGCTGGTCCGAGCCGAAACCGGCAGCTTCTGGGCCGAACCGCCGGCCTGCTTTTTTGTAATTTATAATATTTGTAATATTGTTTGTATCTTATTTTTTTTAAATTAAATGATGGAATTTCTAAAGTTTGTAATTTACAAGTGTTGAAACTTTGAAATTACTTAAGTTAATTTAATAAAAATGTAATAAGTTATTAAATAATTTAGAAATTTAGAAATTCTTTATGTTGTTCATGTTTCTTTGGAGGGTGCCATAACCTCCTCCCGCCGTCCATTTGTAAACGGCGGGACAATAGTTGCAACGAGAATGAGACATGATAGTATATATTAGAATTATAGTATATATTATATTATAGTAGATAGTATTTAGTATATAATATAGTAGATAATATATATATATATATAGTATAGTAGATAGTATATATATAATAAAGTAGATAGTATTTATATATATTATAGTAGATAGTATTTATATATAGTATAGTAGATAGTATTTATATAATATAGTAGATAGTATTTATATAGTATACTAGATAGTATTTATATATAGTATAGTAGATAGTATATATATAATATAGTAGATAGTATATATTATAATTATAGTAGTCTTAGTAGATAGTATTTAATTTTAGTATTTAGTTACTTAGTAGAATTATAGAGCAAGAACAAAAAGAGCAATTTAAATTTTAAAGAATGAAGGAGAATAGAAGTAGAAGAGAAGAGAGTTTAGAATATTGTTAACACAATAGAGTGGTTTTAAAGGTGGAAGAAGGGGGTACTTATAGATAAAATTGGGGGGAGTTGGGAAAAATTTGAATTTTGAATTTGAAAAAAATTTGAAATTTGAAAATTTGAATTTTGTTTATAGATAAAATTTGGGGGGAGTTGGGAAAAATTTGAATTTTGAATTTGAAAAAATTTGAAATTTTAATTTTGAATTTTGAATTTGGGCGGAAAACCGCCGGTTCCGGGCCGAACCACCGGTTCGGGCGGAAAACCGTCGGCTCGGCCGAATCGCCCGCCGGTTCACGGCTCGTAACCTTCGACCGTGAATCGCCCGGCAAAGACAGTTCCAATTCCGGAACCGGCCCGTCGGTTCCGGTTCCGACTCGGACCGTCGAATCCGGGCCGATCCGGGCCGGAACCGCCGGTTCCGGTTAAAATGTGGCACCACTATCTTGCATAGTGTTGCCTACAACTAATGCAACTCATTTCGAACTTAAACCATCCATAATTCAACTTCTTCCATCTTTTCACGGTTTGGAAAGAGAAGATCCGTATATGCATGTCAAGGAATTTCTCGATATTTGTTCTACTTTCCGATTTCAAAATTTCTCTAACGAATCTGTCAAACTTAGACTATTTCCATTTTCTCTCAAAGATAAAGGAAAATTCTGGCTAAATTCTCTTCAAGCAAGAACAATTACTAGTTGGGACCAACTAGTGAATAAATTTCTAGCAAAAATTTTTCCAATGTTCAAAACTGATAGTCTTAGAAGAGAAATATCATAATTTTTTTAAAAAGAAAATGAAGAATTTTATGAGTTTTGGGAAAGATTTAATGATTTAATTCTTAAGTGTCCCCATCATGGTTTTGAAATATGGCGTTTGGTAAAATATTTTTATGACGGTTGAACTCCAAACAATCGCCAATCAATCCAATCAATGCATGATGGAAAATTTCTTCACCTTATTGGAGACGAAGCTTGGAATGCACTAAAATTATATCAATTAATTCACAACAATAGAATTCACTCGACTCTAGAGCCAAATCGATGCGTACGACCCCAAAAAAAGGTGGAATTTACGAGGTTAAACAAGATGTTGAAATAAAATCTACTATAGATGATTTAGTACGTAAAGTGGATACGTTAGTCTTGAAGCAATCCATCACCTCGTAAAACTTAAAAAATCAATTTTGCATTTCATGTGCGGAGTCAATTCATTCATCTCAATCTTGTCCCTCTGGTCCACAAAATCAAGAAATTTTTAATGAAGAAGTCAATGTGTTACACCCATATGGAAAATCTTCGGATAGTCCATTTGCTCCAACATATAATCCAAATTGAAGGAATCATCCAAATTTTTCCTGGAAGCAAAACATGCCTCCAATGAATCAAGGAGGACATCAAATGAACATGTCAAATCAACAAAATGTCCGTCTTGATCAATATCCTCCAAATACTTACCAGTATCCTTCTAGAGTACCAAAGAAACCATCTTTGGAAGATACGTTGCAACATTCATGCAATCTACTCAACAAATGTTCCGATCAACTCAGCAAGTTGTACAATCAAACTCAGAGGTTATTCTAAGCTTGAATGAACTACAAGTTTCAAAACCAAAAGATTTTAAGAAAAAACAAAAGCCTTATGTTCCAAAAGCTCCATTTCCTGAAAGACTTATTCCAAAAGACAAAAATACAAAGATATATTGGAAATATTTAAACAAGTTCTAATTCCATTCCTTGATGCTATTAAACAAGTGCCTGCTTATTCTAAGTTCTTGAAAGATCTTTGCACTGTAAAAAAAAAGAACAAATGTTCCAAGAAAGGCATTTTTAGCTTAACATGTTAGCTCAATAATCCAAAATAAAACTCCTATTAAGTATAAAGATCCTGGTAGTCCTACAATATCTTGTGTCATTGGAGATCACATCATTAAACGAGCCTCGCTTGATTTAGGAGCCAGTGTGAATTTATTACCATATTCGGTTTATACACAACTTGGATTAGGGGAGCTAAAATCAACAACTGTGATACTTCAACTAGCTGATAGATCTATAAAAATACCTCGAGGAATCGTAGAGGATGTTCTGATTCAAGTAGATAAATTCTACTTCCCTGTTGATTTTATAGTCATAGACACTGAAGCTGTTGAGAATACCAAAGATCAAATCCCTGTCATTTTAGAAAGGTCATTTTTAGCTACTTCAAATGCATTAATTAACTGTAGAAATGGCATCATAAAATTTTTTTTTTGGAAATATGACTGTTGAACTAAATATGTTTAACATTTCTCAACAACATGATGGTTATGATGATGTTTGTGACGTAAATATGATAGAGAGTATGAGTCCTTATTTCTTTCCAAAAATAGATGATGATGATCTTTTTGAAAGCTGTCTTGCTCATTTTGGCTCAGATTTTGACATCGGTAGTTCAATTAATGAAGTAAATTCTTTACTAAAGTCTACACCATTATTGGATAATGATAAATGGAAAGCTAAAACTGAACCACTTGAGAGTCAAATAAATAAAGAAGTACATATTGAAGATTCAAAGATAGAGCTCAATCCATTACTTGAGTCTCTAAAATATGCATTTTTAGGACTATCAGAAACCCTGCCTGTCATCATAGCATCTGATTTAGATGAAGAACGAGAAGATAAGTTAGTCAATGTTCTTAAAAAACATAAAGAACCTATAGGCTGAACCATCTCTGATATTAAAGGTATTAGCCCTTCTATATGCATGCATCGAATTCACCTTGAAGAAAATGCGAAAACATCCCGAGAATTTCAAAGAAGACTAAATCCTAATTTAAAAGAAGTTGTAAGAGCTGAAATAATCAAACTCTTAGATGGAGGGATCATCTACCCTATTTCTGACAGCTCTTGGGTTAGTCCTGTTCATATAGTTCCAAAGAAATTTGGCATAATTGTAATCACGAATGAACAAAATGAACTTGTTCCAACCAGAATTCAAACTGGATGGAGAGTCTGTATTGATTACAGAAAAATAAACTCTGTTACAAGAAAAGATCACTTTCCACTTCCATTTATTGATCAAATGCTAGAAAAATTAGTCGGTCATGCTTATTATTGTTTTCTCGATGGATATTCCGGCTATAACCAAATTCCCATTGCTCCTGAAGATCAAGAAAAAACCACTTTTACCTGTCCTTTCGGCACTTTTGCTTACCGAAGAATGCCACTTGGTTTGTGTAATGCACCTGCTACTTTTCAGCGGTGTATGATGAGCATTTTCTCTGACATGGTTGAGCGGTTTTTAGAAATTTTTATGGATGATTTTTCTGTATTTGGGTCTAGCTTTGATGAATGTTTACACCACTTAACCCAAGTGTTGGTTAGGTGTAAGGAGAAGAATCTTGTCCTAAACTGGGAAAAATGTCATTTTATGGTTAAAAAAGGAATTGTCTTAGGACATGTGATTTCTGAAAAAAGAATTGAGGTGGATAAATGTTAGGCGTATTTTTATGCGCTTATTTATCATTATTTTATATCCATCTTGAGCCTAAATCTGCATAAATGAGCTTTTAATGCACTATTCTTTTATGTTTTGTAGGAAATTGGAGTCCGGAAGCCTAAACGAAGAAAAACGGGCGAAAACAGCAATTTTTTTGTCATGATCCGCGGCACAAGGATGCTGAGCCGCGGCACACGCACGGCCCCAGCGAAGCCCCAAGCGGACTGTACCCTGAGCCGCGGCACAAGGATGCTGAGCCGCGGCCCAGGAAGAAAAATAGCGCGCCCAGGTGTGCGCTGAAGGTTAAGGGCCGCGGCACAGCTTAAGTGAGTCGCGGCCCACAGGGCGGTTTTGTTGTGACTTCCGCGTTTCTTTGCCGTTTTTGGAGCAGTTTTCGACTCAAATCCCCGGACGCGTTTTGGAGGCTGAGGAAAGTTATAAATAGGGATTTAAGGTCATAAAAAGAGGGGATCGACCGATAGATAGAGCGGAGACACCAGAGGAGCAGAAACGAAGAGATTTGTGGGCGACGACAAGACCACGGATCCCTTACGGTTTTTCTTAATTTTTCCGCATCTGATTTTTTAGATCTGTTCGAGTAGGATTGTGATTGTAGCCGATTACATGACGATTTGATTTATTTATTTTTATTTCAATTTACTCGTTATTCGTATTGAGTTGAATTTTTCTCATTGTTCTTAATGCTTTTTAATTGTCTGGCCAACATTTGAATTGTTTTGAATGTCTTTATGGATTCGGGAGATGAAATTTAGGCATAGTTCTTGTGAGAAAAATCATGACTGTCGTGAGATAGGGATATACTCATGGGAATTGTGAAGCCTATTTATTGTGGGGATTCATGAACTGTTTTAGCTATTGATTATCTAATTCGAATAGGGATATATCGAGTTAATAATTCTTAGTATTTTCTATCGACCTTGGGAAAGACTTTAGAATAATTTAGGAATTCCTGGTTTACAATCAATTGAATAAAGGTGAATTGAATTAAATAAAAATCATTCCTGATTGTTTGAGGTGAAAATCATAATCCTACACCCTTATTATTATTATCTTTATTATCACTATTATTATTTTCTATTTATTTTTCTGCAATTAGTTTAGATATAAATTCTATATAATTGTTCTTCAAATAAAATTACGAGTTGACTATATTTTGGTACTTAGTGAAATCAGTCCTCGAGGGAACGATACTTTACTTATCACTTTATTACTTGTTGACACCATGCACTTGCGGCATAGTGTGAGGGATTTCCTCACAACAACAAATCTAAAGTTGACTTAATATCCAGTCTTCCACCCCCACTGAGAATTAAAGAAATTTGGTCATTCTTAGGCCATGTTGGTTTTTACCGTCGATTTATCAAAGATTTTAGCAAAATCTCAAGGCCTTTATGTAATTTACTTTCAAAAGACACACCTTTCGTATTTGATGATCATTGTCTAAAAGCTTTTAAGACACTTAAATCTATGTTGATCTCTGCACCTATCATCAAATCTCCAAATTGGAATCTTCCTTTTGAAATAATGTGTGATGCATCCGACTATGCCGTTGGTGTAGTATTGGGTCAAAGAGAAAATAAATTGCCAACTGTAATATATTTGTAATATCCACATATTTTTATTTCCCGTATTTGTATAATTCCAGTATTTTTACAATTTTGTCGACTCGCTTGTAACCGTATGAGTATTTTGAGAATATTTAATACTAGACTTTTCATCATCCGAGCTTGTTTCGGACTTCTTTTACTCAATCCTGTGTTTGTTGCCTTTCCGTCATTGTTTCGTTCGATTCTCGTAATTGTTATTCGGAACCGCCATCTTGGGGTTTCCGCGGATCCATCTCATGTTGTTATGCATGTTGTGAGCTTTTGTATGTTGTTTCGATCATGTATCGTGTGTTTGGGATGTTTTGGGCCGTTTGGTAATTTCTTAAAGTTTTGGGGTTCAATTACGTTCATTCTCTTTCCGGGTCGGTTGATGGCACCGTCGTGTTAGGGCCGACCATTTTGACGTGAAGTCACTAAACGAGGGTTTGTTATAGTTCATTCAGGCCTTTGAATGGTCGGGACTATGCTTCGATCAAGTGTATCATGTTCGTGGGTCATTTTCATCACTTTTTGAGCACGAACAGTGTGCGCCGCGGCACAAGGGGTTGTGCGCCTCGGCACACTCCTTGCGTGACTCGACCTGGGCCGACTGTACCGCGCACCGCGGCACACTACCTGCTGGGCCGCGGTACGACACGCCCTTGCATGACTCGGGCAGAGCCTGCTGTACCGCGCATCGCGGCACACCATCTGCCGGGCCACGGCACGGTCTGGAGACCTGCTTGCAGATTTTGGTCGCGGGCCGCGGCACACTCCACCTGTGCCGCGGAACGCGGGTCATCCAGCCTATATGTGCGGGTGTTTTGGAGAGGATTTCATTTCCTCTCCTTCCTTCTTCTCCTTTGGTACGATTTGGGCGATTCCAATGTGTAAAATCGACGGGAATTCATCAATCATCATCATCTTGAGTTCATAGCGTGATTTAATCACCCCAATCCCGTTTCTCCTCCTTCTAATCGAGATAAATCTCTGTGAATCCCTACCTTGGATAGTTTTGAGGGGTTTTGCCCGATTTGGTCGTGTAATCCGTTTTTGACCATGGAAATCTTTAGTTTAAGATTAATATCACTTGTATATATGTAAACCCTATGATTTCATGTTCTACTTTGAGTGATGTTGCGAATTCGAGAGGGTTTGGGTGTTTCCCAACCCTATGTTCACGATATCGTAATCGGGGGGAGTCGTTAGTGGGTTTCTCCATGTGATTTGCGTATCGATTATTAATTATCGTATCCTCTACAAATCGTTTAGGTGCCGGAAGTGCGTGCTTGGATCTACCGAGCCTATACTCTTTTCCTTCCGAATTCTCGATGCCTCAAAGGCAAGTATATGTTTATGATTGTACGTTTTCGACTTTGAAAGTAAGATATATGATTGACATGATTTTTTATCCACTCTGGGATGGGCCGACGGGTCCTCTGATGGTTTCGTAGCCTCTGGTGCGATTCCGCGGATAATTTGGGTTAACCACTCTGGGACGGACTGACGGGTCCTCTGAGGGTTCCGTAGCCTCTGGTGCGGTTCCACGGTTAATCATGTATGTATTGATGCGATGCTATTGACATTTAGTTATTTCGGAATGCTAGTCTTAAATGATGAAGTGACGGTTACTCTTACTTTATTGTCGAGAAGTATTGTGTTTCATATTCGATATACTTGTACTAGCTATTCGACGGCTAACCCCTTTATGGGGGAAATACTTTTTATGTATTTTAGGTTCCAGGAGAGCGGACAGGCATGTATCGGTTCGGCATGAAGATGATAGGCAAGTGTGATACTGTGTCTTGTCTCCGGTTATATTTTGTATTCCTCCATTCAGTGTTGTTGTACTGGAATGGTTTTTGAATACTCGAGTATTGTTTTCAGTTTCCTTGATGTTTCAGCCTGTGTTGCCGAGGTATTGATTTGTGATGTGATGTATTTGGATACATTGGACATGGTTTGAATGCCATTTGTATTGTCCTTCATTTCATTGTATTTGGACCTTCTCGGTCAACTTTTATAGTTCCGCGTAAGATTAGCCTTGTGGGTCCCACGGTGGGGCTCACGGCGCTGTAATATACTCTAAATAACTTAGGGGTGTTACAGAATATGGTTCGGAGCTTAGGTTTATGGATGCCTAGGCTGTCGGTATTTTGTGTCGATTGAGTCATCGTTTGTCTACAGTATCATTACTTTGCCATCATCACAGTGCGACCGGTACTTGTAAGTCCTCTTACTCTTCTTGTGTTTTCTTAATCGCTTCGCTTTTAGTTTGTATTCTTGGGAATCGGTCATTTTGCGAATGTGCGATTTGGATTATACTTACGTACGTGTGTGTCCTTCAGAATGTTTGCTGACAGGAGATAGAGTTGTGGCCGTGGTCACAGACGTGAACTCTTCCTTGAGATATTGTCAAAATTGCTAATTGCGATATTGGTGTGTATTGGTATTGTGTTGAGATTTTGTATGGGAGTTGCATGCTAGTATCACGGGAGGTCATCGGCTTCACGCACCTATAAGTATGTTGCCTTGGTTATCCGCTTGTGGCGACCAATGGTTGCTTTTGTGATGAGTTTGGAAATTTGGGGTTGACCTGTGGTTTGTGGCAGGATTGCAAGTTTCGAGGATGAAACTTATTTTAAAGTGAGTAGTATGTAATATCCGGACTTTCAGTATAAATTTTTCGCGTTATTTTATCTGAGGTATGCTGGATAGCATGATGTCTATACAGTATGGATAAAATAATTTGAGAAGTGAGGCAATTGTATTTGTATAATTGTCGTACGTGATCGACAGGTTGTTTTAATTTTAATATCGGGTATATCATATGAGAATGTTATTGGATCGAGTATGTTGTATGTACGTGTTCAGTATGTCGAGACAACGGACATAACAGTTGGAATTGGCTAACTATAGCCTGAATTAACGTACGCCAGTACGAGGACATAGCACATGCTAAGATGCATGCTTAGCGCACGTTATAGTCGAAGGATAGCGCACGCTAGTGCAGAACAGGTAAGATGGAATCTTGGATTTGTCAGTTGCTTTTGGTGTTTGGACCCACCTTCGGAGTAGGTGCATACAAACAAGTCAACTACGGGCAGCGCATGCTAAGGTCGGAGACTTGCATATGCTAGATAGAGTATTTACGTACGTTATTGCATGAATATTGCGTACGCAAATCACAGTGCGGAGTAAGGCAGAATCATCTGAACTACGATAGCGCACTCTAACAAAGTCAGTTAGCTCACGCTATCTAGTAATAGTAGCGCACGCTAATAATATGCAGTATATATATGCAATTGGGAATTATTTTTCTTTTCATTCATCTCTTCTTTTCATCTAATAGAGAGTGTTCCTGGAGGATACCTTGAGGATCCAGACACTTGAGTATTGTGGGGTTGATCGTCCTTAACAACATTGGATCTTGGAAGTGATTGAGAACAGATTCAACCTTGCGATTCAATCCATTTCTTCGAGAAGGTAATTACTCTTCACTTTAGGATTTCGTCTTGGACTGTATATGATGTTCTTGAGTTGATAATCGTCATGTATATGAGTTGATAAGTATGATTATGGATGGACCACCGAGTTATGTTTATATTATTGTTGAGGTGCAGATGTTGATATGATTCGTGTGGTTTTGAATGGTGTTGTTTATCTTCAAGAGATATGTTGGTTAATATCTCCATTCATTTCGGATTTTGACGTTGATGTTTATGATATATGCCTTAGACTATGAGTTAGATGATGGATTAGATGATAGAACACATTGGATTATGTCGTTTGGCCGATTTTGGACGTGATTTTGGATTAATTCATGTTCTTGAGAGACTCTTGAATTCTATGAGATGATGAACATTTATAAGAAGTGTGTGTGTGTTTTGGATATGAATATTGAATATTCATGTCTGGAGCTAAATTATGTGTCTTGATATAATATTCGCATAGGAATACGAATATGATTACGAGTTTGATGAAATTATTATTCATCTCTGAGTTTGGAAGACCATGCGTATTGAACAAGTGTTCAAGTCGAATAATTGGATTGTTTGATAGCCTTAGAATATGATTATATATAATGTTGAACTAATTGGATGGTTCGAATTGATGATGATCATCGGTAAATTTTAACTATGGATTTACAAGAAGGAACCTTGTTAATTCGTATTTAAGAATTGAGTTTGGAATTGATAACATTTAGACCCTTATTATTGGTTTGAATTGGTCGCAGATATGATCATCGGATTTCGGCTATTATTGTGGACATAGGTTCGTAAGTGTCTGAGTTGGATTTTTCAGACCGTGTTTAATTGAGATATTGCGGAACCGTTGGGTTTGTGGTTTGGTTGTATTGATATTGATCGTTATCGAACTTGTTGATTATTAATCCTTCTTCTTACAATAAGTTGTGATGTTTGATTGTGGATTATGACCGTTATGTTGCGGCTGAGGTTGAAGAGTTCGTAGATTGCTTTGGTCGGGGATGAGGAACTCGTAGATGAAGGCAATTGAAATGGTAATAGTTTCGTTGTATCGGTATCGAGGCAAGTTATACCTGTTCAGTTTGTAATATTTAATTAATAGTTTCGGTTTCATTTCATTTATAATTCATAAAGCAACGATCTATAAATGTAAATTGTCGGGATGATGGTTTGTATATTATGCTCTAGCTTGGATTAAATCATAATGTATATGATTTAATTGTGTTTGATTGAAGGTGGAGACGTGAGTTATCTCTGACCTATGATATGAAATGTCGGATATCAAGGATAGTTTATCGGGTCGACATTGATTTTGGGATGGAGGTTTATTGGTACTGAATTGACTGTATTTCATTTGTAGTTCTTTGAATCATCTGAATATTCGTTCAAGGATGTCTGTTCGTGGAAAAGATATTGTCTTCGGCTTTGAGGTAATTTCAGTATTGTTCAGTTATGAGGATATTTATTCTGGTGAATTATTTTAGATGTTGTATGTTGATGTTTCGTATGACGGGATTCATATGGATTGTTTCGTTGAGAGATGTTGACCCCAGGACTGTTTGTATTGATATCGTTGACCGTGTTGGTCATTCATTGGGGATGATAATCCCAGGATTGTTATTTCGGATACTAATTGGTCGTGTCGACTTTTCATTGTCAGTTTGTCATTGTTCACTTGGTAAGTCTTTCGATCCTTATTGGATATGTGGTTCTTTGAGACTCGTTGTCATGTTGCATCTTGACATATCTGAATTCATATCTGCGTGTCGATTGGTTATTGTGTATGATTTTTATCCGGGCACACGATGGTCATGCGTGGATGTTTCCGCATTGGACCGTGCACACGAGACTTTACTTCGTGAGGCTAATTAGGTACATGTCCCATGTATATCCTGGATTCCGTATATGGGGTGGATATATGCACGGACACAATTCCGGATCGGGCGTACTGTGACGTCCATCTTTGAGCCATATGGATTGGTCGTTCATCCTCCATTTATGGTTGGGTATGTTCGACGATTGGCGACTTCTTGTTCATACGCCCGAGGGGTATGTTCGACAGTCGGGGTTATTTCTTTGAGATCCATTCTGGTTGATCGTTTGGAGTTTACCTTGTTGATGGTATTCTCGGGCATTGTTGATCCTTTGTTGATCGTGTTTGGAGTTTACCTTGTTGATGGTACTCTCAATCGTTGTTGATCCTTTGTTGATCGTTCTGGAGTTTATCATATTGGTGGTATTCTTGACTATTGTGGATTTTTCGTTGGTAGCATTGGAATTTATCATGTCGATGATATTCTCGGTTGATGTATTGGTTGATCATTGTTATTGATCGTACGAGCATTCGGATTGTATGTCGATGTTTAGGGACTTGTTATCATTGCTTTGTGGTAGTTGATCTACAGATGTATTGTGTATGTTTGGTTCTTATCAGGATTGGTATTTGATTATGCGATCCGACGGATAGGATTTGGCACGAATGGATTATTCCACGCTTATGAGTTATGATGATATTTTGAGGATTCTTGGTATTTTTGAATACAGTACATATGACTGTAGTTGAGTTCATTTCGTATTTTGAGAATGCCCTTCAACATAACAATCGTATACCGATAATCGTCGTCTACTTTTGGGATTCGATTTTGGAGACCATCTTCTACTCTAGGGTTGGAGATTTAGCTTATCGCTTGTCGTTGCCTCCAGCATTAAGTCTTGTCCATAGCGTTTTCATGCTTCTCCGTTGAGAAAGTATGTGCATCCAATTCATGTTATTGACTATAGTGAGGTTGATGTAACCGAGTATGTTACCTTTCCGGAGAGACCAGTGAAGATTCTTGAACGTCGTGAGAAGCACCTTTGGCACGAAACCATTCCGTTGGTCAAAGTGCAATGATCGAGACTGTAATATCCGTGTTTTCTATTTTCGGTAATTTCTATTTTTGGTGTATGTTCGTTTCAGACAACTCGCTTAGCACTGTTTTGGAATTCTGAATCTATTTTGTTCTTGGAGTTTTTCCGTCTGGTCGAGTTTCGAGGATGTTTTTGCATAATTTCATCTTGAATTATATCTTGCCGCATGTGCGTTCGATTCTCGTAAAACTTGTTTGTTTTCGTTGTTTCTTGATTTGTATAAGTTTGTATGGTTGAGTTGGTCATGTTGAAACTTTCGGTTTGTTAATCCGACGTTGTACCGCGATTTTTCGGGCACTTGGGCCGTTTTTGTAATTTTCATAAGTTTGGGGAATTTCGCTTTATTCGTTTCGTTTCAGACTCTCTAGTGATCGAGATTTTATTCTCTTTCAGCGCTCAACCTTGTCATCTTGATTATTACGTGTTTATGATTCCGGATTCTGGTCTTGCTTCGTTTTACGGCACTTTTGCTGTTGGCGAGTGCATCGCGGCAAGATCAATCGCCGCTCGAGTAGCGCACGCTACTCTGGACTTACTTGGCGTGCGCTATCATCGTGTGGTTAGCGACGCTAACCGGGATTCGAGCGCGGCGCTAACGATTTCGATGCAGGGGATGAGGTTCGATTGATCTTGGACCAGGTAGCGTACGCTATTCGGCGTTAACGCACGCTAATCCCTAGTACTAGCGCACGCTAACCATGTTAGCTTGCGTACGCTAATCGGAGGACGGTGGCGGATCGTACGCCACGCCCGCTAGCGCACGCTAATGCTTGTGCGTAGCGTGCGCTAAGTCCGTTTAATATAAATGGGACAGCAACAGTCAACTTCGTCATTTTTCCTTCATTTCTTATCCTTCTCGGTTTTGAGCGATTCCAGGCGAGGGTTAGGGCCGATTCCGACTGTAGATCATCATTCACTACCACCGAGCATTCCTTGCGTGAATTCTTCAAGTTCCTAATCACTTTCCACCATCCGAATCAAGGTAAAAATTCCCAAAACCCTTGTTTTGAGATTTTGGGGGAAATTTGGGGATTTCTTGGGATTTGACTCTTATAGTCCGAATTATCACTGGGTTATCGCTAGACTTCGAGTGTGTACTTGTAATCCTTCGTTTTATTGATGATTTGTGGTTTTGGACTTCAAGTTTTCCATGTTCGTCACTTATAGTCGACGATACGCAAGTCATGACCGACAAATTGTTCCAGCGGGTAGAATTAGGATTTATTCTTACCTTTCCGCGTTATTGAGACTTGTGTATACCGTTATTGTGTTAGGAACGGATTTGGAAGGATTGTACGGACCGAAACCTATTCCTTCGTTGTTTCCTTCGTTTCGTTTCATTCAAGGCAAGTACATGTATTACATTTCGTTATGTATATTGTGATTTTCGAAATAAATGATGAACTGTGATTTTCGGGTGCGTGAGTTGTGTTCCTTCCACCCGGAGTGTCCGACGGGATGTCTGGGGGTCGATACTAAGGGGTACGGCCGTGGAAGTGGACTCACCCGGAGTGTCCGACGGGATGTCTGGGGGTCGATACTAAGGGGTACGGCCGCGGAAGTGGTATCCCACCCGGAGCGTTCGACGGGATGTCTGGGGGTCGATACTAAGGGGTACGGCCACGGGATACCAGTTGTGATTTTGTGATATCGTGATGATTGGAAACTGATTTGATTGCCAATGTAGTATTCCGGAATATATATATATATATATGGCAAATGACTTATGTTTGAGATGATTGTGTAAAAACCGTATTTTGTATATAATGTTGTGTAATTGTGTACTTCCACTAGCTATTCGAATGCTAACCCCTTAAATGGGGGAAATGCGTCTCATGCATTTCAGGTACTGGGAGAGCTGAGGAGCAGGCACGGGGCACGCACGCAAAGGATGGGATGGCTTGATGACGTGGCTCGAGTCTGTATTTTTATGTCGTGTCATTGCGTTTGTCGAGTACCGGAGTTAGACTGTTTACTTTGAAACTTGGTTTAAGTCCCCTGCGTGGGTAATGAATTGGTATTTATCTCATATTCACGTACTCCGTTAAAATGTTTTGGCCGAGGCCACGGCCTTACTTACTTTTTGAATGCATCATTTGGGATTATATTGTGGTTTATGTGTCTAGTGTCAGCCTGGTAGACCTCACGAGGGTTCTACGGCGTGTAATGTCCCATTTGTGAATTGGGGTGTTACAGAGACATGCAATCGAAGAAGCGACTTAGGAGAGGGAAGAGAAAATACGATAAGAATTCCCCGAGCTTTTTGTTTCTTAAGTTTTGGGACGAAACTTCTTTTTAGAAGGGAGAGTGTAATATCCACATATTTTCTATTTTCCGTATTTGTATAATTTCGGTATTTTTACAATTTTTTTTACTCGCTTGTAACCGATGAGTATTTTGAGAATATTAAATACTAGACTTTTCATCATCTGAGCTTGTTTCGGACTTGTTTTACTCAATCCCGTGTTTGTTGCCTTTCCGTCGTTGTTTCATTCGATTCTCGTAATTGTTGTTCAGAACCGCCGTCTCGGGGTTGCCGCAGATCCATCTCATGTTGTTATGTATGTTGTGAGCTTTTGTATGTTGTTTCTATCATGTATCGTGTGTTTCGGATGTTTTGGGCCGTTTCGTAATTTCCCAAAGTTTTGGGATTCAATTCCGTTCTTTCTATTTCCGGGTCGGTTGATGGTACCGTCGTGTTAGGACCGACCGTTTTGACGCGAAGTCACTAAACGAGAGTTTGTGATAGTTCGTTCAGGCCTTTGAATGCTTGGGAGTATGCTTCGATCAAGGGTATCATGTTCGTGGGTCGTTTTCATCACTTTTTGGGCACGAATAGTATGCGCCGCGGCACACTCCTTGCGTGACTCGACCTGGGCCGACTGTACAGCACGCCGCGGCAAACCACCTGCCGGGCCGTGGCACGACATGCCCTTGCGTGACTCGAGCATAGCCTGCTGTACCTTGCGCCGCGGCACACCATCTGTCAGGCCGCGGCATGGCATGGAGGCCTGTTTGCAGATTTTGGTTGCGGGTCGCGGCACACTCCACCTACGCCGCGACATGCGGGTCAGCCAACCTATATGTGCGGGCGTTTTGGAGAGGATTTCATTTCCTCTCCTTCCTTCTTCTCTTTTGGTGCGATTTGGGCGATTCCAAGGTGTAAAATCGACGGGAATTCATCAATCATCATCATCTTGAGTTCATAGCATCATTTAATCACCCCAATCCCGTTTCTCCTCCTTCTAATTGAGGTAAATCTCTGTGAATCCTTACCTTGGGTAGTTTTGGGGGTTTTGCCCGATTCGGTCGTGTAATCCGTTTTTGACCATGGAAATCTTGATTTTACGATTAATCTCACTTGTATATATGTAAACTCTATGATTTCATTTTCTACTTTGAGTGGTGTTGCGAATTCGAGAGGGTTTGGGTGTTTCCCAACCCTATGTTCACGATATCGTAATCGGGGGGAGTCATTAGTGGGTTTCTCCGTGTGATTTGCGTATCGATTATTAATTATCGTATCCTCTACGAATTGTTTAGGTGCCGGAAGTGCGTGCTTGGATCTACCGAGCCTATACCCTTTTCCTTTCGAATTCTCGATGTCTCAAAGGCAAGTATATGTTTATGATTATACATTCTCGACTTTGAAAGTAAGATATATGATTGGCATGATTGTTTATATCCACTCTGGGACGGGCCGAAAGATCCTCTGAGGGTTTCGTAGCCTCTGGTGCGATTCTGCAGATAATTTGGGTTAACCACTCTGTACGGACCGACGGTTCCTCTGAGGGTTCCGTAGCCTCTGGTGCGGTTCCACGGTTAATCATGTATGTATTGATGCGATGCTATTGACATTTAGTTATTTCAGAATGCTAGTCTTGAATGATGAATTGACGGTTACTCTTACTTTATTATCGAGAAGTATTATGTTTCATATTCGATATACTTGTACTAGCTATTCGACGGCTAACCCCTTTATGGGGGAAATACTTTTTATGTATTTCAGATTCCAGGAGAGCGGACAGGTATGTATCGGGTCGGCATGAAAATGATGGGCAAGTGTGATACTGTGTCTTGTCTCCGGTTATATTTTGTATTCCTCCATTCAGTGTTGTTGTACTGGAATGGTTTTTGAATACTCGAGTATTGTTTTCAGTTTCCTTGATGTTCCGGCCTGTGTTGCCGATGTATTGATTTGTGATGTGATGTATTTGGATATATTGGACATGGTTTGAATGCCATTTGTATTGTCCTTCATTTCATTGTATTTGGACCTTCTCGGTCAAGTTTTATAGTTCCGCGTAAGATTAGCCTTGTGGGTCCCATGGCGGGGCTCACGGCGCTGAAATATACCCTGAATAACTTGGGGGTGTTACAATATTATGCAAGCAGAACTCTAAATGATGCCCAATTAAATTACTCTACAACTGAAAATGAATTGCTTGCAGTTGTTTTTGCCTTAGATAAATTTAGACCTTACTTGATTGGTTAGAAAGGCATAATTTACTCCGATCATGCTGCATTAAAATATCTTCTTTCTAAGAAAGATGCTAAACCTCGCTTGATCCGTTGGATTCTATTGTTACAAGAGTTTGACTTAGAAATTCGATATAAAAAAAGGTTCTGAAAATGTTGTTGCTGATCATTTGTCTATGCTAATCGTGAATTTTACTGATAAAGAACCTCCCATTAATGAAATTTTCCCTGATGAACAACTCATGTCTGTTTCTCACATACCTTGGTATGCAGACATTGTCAATTACCTTGTCACTGGTAACATGCCATCTCAGTGGAATAACCAAGATAAAATAAAATTTTGAAATGAAGTAAAAATATTCTTTTGGGATGATCCATATTTGTTCAAATATTGTCCGGATCAAATCATTAGGAGATGTATTTCTGAACATGAACAACAAAATATCATTGCCTTTTGTCATGAACATGCATGTGGAGGTCATTTTAGTTCAAAGAAAACAACTGCTAAAATTCTGCAATGTGGTTTTTATTGTCCAACACTTTTCAAAGATACACATTCATATTGCAGCACATGTGATAGATATCAAAGATTAGGACGAATTTCTAAAAGAAATATGATGCCTTTAAACCTAATTTTAATTATTGAAATATTTGATGTTTGGGGCATAGATTTTATGGGACATTTACCAATTTCTTTTGGCAATCTTTACATCCTTGTGGCCGTCGATTATGTTTCAAAATGGGTAGAAGCAATTGCTTGCAAAACAAATGACCACAAAGTCGTGGTAAAATTTTTAAAAGAAAATATTTTTTCCAAATTTGGAACACCACGAGCAATTATAGGTGATGGAGGAAAATATTTTTGTAACCAAATTTTGAATCATTTATTTAAAAAATATGGTGTTACACATAAAGTTGCTACTCTTTATCAACCTCAAACAAGTGGACAAGTTGAAATTTCAAACAGAGAAATCAAACATATTCTTGAAAAAACTGTTAATCCTACAAGGAAAGATTGGTCTTTGCGATTGAATATGCATTGTGGGCTTACCGTACTGATTTTAAAACTCCCATCGGAATGTCTCCATTTAGGCTTGTCTTTGGAAAACCATGTCATTTGCCTATTGAATTAGAACATAGAGCCTACTGGGCCATAAAATAATTAAATTTTTCATTAGACTTAGCTGGAATTCGTAGAAAACTTCAACTAAATGAATTGGAATAAATCAGAAATGATGCTTACGATTGTGCAAGGAAATATAAGGACAAAATGAAATTTTTTTCATGATAACCACATCTTGAGAAAACTTTTTCTCCTGGTCAAAAAGTCCTTCTTTTTAACTCTCGTTTGTTATATTTCCAGGCAAGTTGCGTTCACGATGGTCTGGTCCATTTATTATTCGTACGGTCTATCCGCACGGAGATGTAGAAATTGAAAATTCAAAAAATGGTAATATTTTTAAAGTAAATGGTCAACGGTTAAAACCATATTTGGAATTAAAATCTTTTGAGGTAAAAGAGTTTCTTTTTAAGGACCCCGATATTATGGATTAATACTCCATTGTGTTTGTCCGGTCAAGTGGCGGATAACGGTACTCCGTGGCTAGTAAAGTCGGATTTTTCAGTTTCCCACAACAACTGATTTTGTAGATATTTTTTTATTTTTTTATTTTATTTTTAATTATGGAACAACCTTTGAAAACAATTGAAAAAAGATTTCCCTTTCTTAGAAAAAAAGTCATTTTGAAAGTTTACAAAACGAGACTTGAAAGGATGAGGTTGCTTATGAATAAAGGCATACCTTTTGATATTCGATTCATTATTGAAGCCAAAGTGAGAATAGTAGGTGAATTCACGGAAACACCAGCTAGATTTTTACCAGGGCTTGGAAAAAGTTCATATGCCAAGAAACAACGAGCAAAGAAAATGGTTGTTTGCTACAAATGTGCTAAGTGGAAATGTGATTCAAGATGTCGATCTTTAGGAATTCCTTCCACAAACAGAGAAGATAAAATTCAATTTATCAAGAATGGTCTGAATAAGGAGACTTTAGATGATATCGAAATTTCTCTTCACACGCAGCCTAGTGGACTCGTACATTACGGGATTCAATGTTTGTGGAATAAATTTAAACCAGAATATGAACAACGTCTTGGGAATCTGACGTTAAAAGACCCTGTTTGCTAATTTGTAAGAAAAATGAATGAGCAGCTTCTCCCCGACTCATAGAAGGTGTTTAAGCCGTTTCTGAACATAAAATCAGAGGAAGATGTGAGCCACAATCACAACTACTGTACATGCACGTGAGTATCTTTACTTTTTGTCGTATTTTTAGATTTTCTGAATAAAAAATGTGATACGCAATAAATGCATTTATTATTCTATTGAGTAGTTGAAGCGCAATTAACGCGGTCACAGATTTAATAAATCATTTTACTTTATTTTGCATCTATAAATAAACATTGTATTTGTTTCTTTTTTTCATCCCTGAAACTTGTATTCTTTTCCTTTTCTCTCTAAAATAATTTTCTTTTTCAGAAAATGGAATCATCATCTTCCACAAAAAGATTTAACTCCATCTACATTTTTGGTGGAGCTAGTCATGGGAAAGAGGCTTGCTTTACTGAAGCAGCCCACAACTTGGGTCGCACTTTAGGAGAAAAATGCATTCATGTAGTTTACGGAGGAGGAAGTCTAAGATTAATGGGACGTGCTGCTGCTTCTGCATATATGGAAGGAGTAAAAGTGTTGGGAATCATTCCAAAATCTCTGGCTGAAAGTAAAATCACCGGAGCAACCATTGGAGATGAGTTCAGAGTTGTGAATATGCAAGACCGCATAACTCACATGACAAATAATGATGATGCCTTTATCACCTTCCCGGTGGTTTTGGCACTCTTGAGGAACTTTTTCATGTGGTTACCAGAGCCCAGCTAAATGTTCATACGAAACCAATAGGTCAGCTAAATGTCAATGGTTTCTTTGATGGTTTACTATCTTTCATCAACTACTCTTCTGAAAAAGGTTTTATTTTTGAGCGTACTAAACGAATCATAGTTGTTGCAACAATACCAAAAGAGCTGATCAAAAAACTTATTGCATTTGTTCCTGAACCAGATCCAGCTCTTGCTAATATTGTTTGGATGGAAGATTTCACTGTGCGGAAATGCAAAACTAACACATTCCTTTCCCTTTGATATCCCACTTCATTCCTCTTGTTGTTTTTACTTTTTAGCGGGTGTAAAAATCGTGAAAATGATGGCAGCTTAATGAGTTTCTTTTCGACCTCTTGACGCGCATCTATCCACGATTTATGTATTGTTATTTCTATTACTGTACTTTTTCTCATTTGTTTTTAATAAAAGCATCGATGGCAGCATAATGCGACTCTTCGGATTCTCTTGAAGCGCATCTAGGTTGTTTTTGTTATACTTTCGGGTATATATTTTTTCTGTTGATTTGCCACACTTATTTCTTGCAGGTCCAATAAAGGCTTGAGCGAAGCGTCATCTTTCATAAACAGGAAAGCCTTCTTTAAACCCTTACTTGATTGTTCTTTTTACACAATAAGGATATTGTTTATCATTAAGTGTGGGGGAAGATGTATATCTATATATATATATATATTTATATATATGGGCGATTTACATCTGACTACCTTTTTAGATGGTCTAATTACAGTTTGGTCCCTATTATTTCAGATATTACAATGAAGGACAAACTTTGCATTGTCCAGAAACTATATTTACAACGAAGGACAAAAGTCAAATTTTCAGATGATGTCACTGGAGAGAGAATACTGATATTCCGAATTTGCCCTTTTATTTTTCCTTTTCTTGTTTATCCATTTATTTTTCGTCTCACATGGGTGGCACATGTTGGACCTCATTGTAATATATATATATATATAACACTTTTGAACTTCAATGTAATAAATTTTCAAGCTTTCTAGAAATAAATATTTTTTCCAAAAAAAGAAAGTATTTTCTGGAAAAAAATATTATTTTTCGAAAAAATAAAAAAAAAATATTTTCTGGGAAAAAAAATTATCATTTCGAAAAAAATATTATTTTATGGAATTTTTATTTTTTTTGAAAAATTAAAAAATATTTTCTGGAGAAAAAATTATTTTTGGGCAAAATAATATTTTTTCGAAATAAAATTATTTTCTGGAAAAATATTATTTTTTTCGAAAAAAATAACCTATTTTCTAGAAAAAAAATAAAAAAAAATATTTTTTTGAAAAAATTAAAAAAATATTTTCTGGAGAAAAAGGTATTTTTTGGCAAAATAATATTTTTTCGAAATTAAATTATTTTCTGGAAAAAAATATTATTTTTCGAAAAAATAAAATTATTTTCTAGAAAAAAATAAAAAAATATTTTCGAAAAAATTAAAAAAATATTTTCAGGAGCAAAAAATATTTTTTGGCAAAATAATATTTTTTCGAAATAAAATTATTTTCTTGAAAAAATATTATTTTTTTCGAAAAAATAAAATTATTTTCTGAAAAATAAAATAAAATAAAATGTATTTGCGAAAAAAATATATTTTCTGGAAAAAAATTATAATTCGAAAAAAAAAAATATTTTCTGAAAAAAGAATATTTTTTAAAAGAAATGTATTAGCCAAACAATTTAATAACTTATAAGCTATTTGTTTAATATGAAATGTATTTTAAAAGAAATGTTTTATTCAAGTAAATAGAGGGGCATTTTCGTCTTTTTCATAGAAGTCAACACCAATTCAGATTTTTGTCCTTTGCTGTAATTTATGAAACAATAGGGATTAATGTGTAAAGAGGCCATCTAATAGGGTAATTGACTGTAATTTCCCTATATATATATATAATATAATAAAAAAAGTTGAAAATCACGACACCATTTTCTTGAGAAAACATTAGCGAAAAAATTATTTTTGCGATGTTTCACTGGTTTTGATAATGGATTTGGATGAAGGTGTATGAGATTCAGTACACAACGCCATTTTTGTTAGTTTTGAGACTTAGAGCAATCCTTATATATACGCTCTATATTTTTTGTTGTGTGGTCAAACATTTTGTATTCATTCTAAAACTTGCTCATTTATACATTTCGAGACTACATTCATAAACTCTTATGTTAAGATGATAAAGGCAATTAGGATTAATCCCTTGTTGGCTTATATGTTCCCACCCATTATATTTTATCCTTAGAAGCCCCATTGAGCCTTAGCCTATTTCTTTGATCAAGCACATTACTTTAGCCATTATCCATTCTTGTTGATGACTCATCCATTTGCACCCTCTAGTCAAAGATTTAATTGTGAACTAGATGTGTGACCAATAGGGATCGATGTTCATAAGAGTATTGTGGAGATCAAGAGCTTTCGTTGAAACTGAAAGGGTGTGAAGTATATTAGAGTATTGAATCGAATAAAAAAGAAATATAAATAAAGGCCAAAAAAAAAAAGAAAAAAAGAAGAACGGCCAGAAAGAAAAACGCGGGAGGTCAAGTGCAAATATAATCACTATGTATACATAAAATAGCACTTGAATTATCCCTTGAGTGATACATAATTCCTTCCAGAAGATCCATTGCATACTTTTTCTTACACAAGAGTATGACCTTGCCAGATGAATATTCAATTACCATATAAAGTACAAAATAACTTGGGGATGATGGTTTGAGAGTTTTCATTACAAAAGAGGGGATGTTGATTGTTATTTGTAGGATTTGTTACGCATCTAAATTCACAATTGATCTTAGCTAGCAAACCTCATAATTTTCCCTTTATCCTACCCATACCCAAAGCCACGTTACAACCAAAAGAAAGACCTTTTGATTTATGCATGAGTTTATTTTTTAGTAGTGGAGATTTGATTTTTGACCAAGCATATGGTGTAACACCCTCAAGATATTCGAGGTATATTACAGTGCCGTGAATCCCTATATGGGACCCACCAGGCTGAACAGCATCATACTCATCAACTCACAGAAACGACAAAATAACACCTCGTCATAAAGACGCAAAACAGAATAATCCACCCGGTTCAACCGGTCAACATAACATCATCATCCAACACAAACATAATAGGCAACAATACAATCCGGACGAACAAGAACTCTTAAGTACTCGAGTACAACTATTAGTTCAAAAACCACAAAAGATGAAAAGATAAAAAGACACGAAGACGTCACTCGTGCACAATCATCACGCACGGCCATCATCCGTATCTTGGTCAGTGCCATTCGTCTCGATGAACCTGACCTGAAATTCATAAAACGAATTTCCCCAAAATGGGTCCCCAGAGGGGTTAGCAATTACGCCAGTACAAGTAACCAAATGAACAGCTTACATCTTACACATATAGTAATGCATGCAATCAAGAAATCATAGTTCCAAAACACTCATTTCCGGAAATGCCAATATCAAATCACATTTGTAAAAATGCACCACAATTAACCGCGGACCCACAGCTTCGTAGATCCCTACCGAGACCCCGTCGGATCTAACCCGTAGTGGTTAAAAGCAACTCGCGGTTCCACAGCTTCGTGGAGCCCGACCGAGACCCCGTCGGATCTAACCCGTAGTGAGTATACACACACACATCATTTCTCATACAAAACTACTATGTCAAGATCGTAAGTTCATAAGGATACTTGCCTCGATTGATAGACGGTGACAAGAACGGAACGGAAGAATCAAGCACGACCGCGAGGAACCGACGAATGAACCTAACGATTCGAATAACACAATCACAACCACTCCTAAACGATTACGGAAATGGAATACACCCGAAAACCCGCCTACGATTCATGTATATTCGTACAAAAATAACAACGAGGGCGGACCACAACCAAACCCTCTCAATTTCGCAAAACCATGAAAATATACCATGAATCCGTAGGAAAACTAATTATACCAACAAGATTAATCATATTCATCATGAATCCACCAACAAAACGGAACGGATCGGAAGAAAATCCCAAAACCCCCAAATCGCCCAAAAGTAGGGTTCTAAGAGATTTACCTTGGATTAGGATGAAAGATTCGTGTTGATGTTGATATAATACACCAAGAACTTAAGGAAGATGTTGGATGAGATGATTGGAGGAAGAAATCGCCAAGAATCGCCCGGAATCGCCACAGCCGCGGAAAGGAGGAGGAAATGGAAATAATACGCTCATCTCGGTCAACTCCCTGGTTTATATAGCCAGGGAGTGTTAGCGCGCGCTAATCCTCAAGGTTAGCGTGCGCTAACGAAACAGACTACAGTCCAGTAGCCAGATTTCTGGCCGTTAGCGTGCGCTACTCCAAACGTAGCGTGCGCTAATAACCTCTCGGTAGCGCGCGCTATCGACCAATAGCGTGCGCTACCTGGACATCAGCCGAGTCCAGAAGCAAATGTCAGTACACACCTGATCCGGTTAGCGCGCGCTATCGACCAAACATAGCGTGCGCTAAAGTGTATCGGTAACGCGTGCTATCGACTAATAGCGTGCGCTACCTGGGCATCAGTAGAGTCCAGTGGCAAACTGTCCAGTACTAGACATCCACACTAGCGCACGCTACCGGGCGTCTCAGCGTGCGCTAACTCCCAACATTAGCGTGCGCTAGGCTACGTAGCGTAAGCTAATCCACCAGTCCAGAGGACTGGAATCAGCACTGCCACTCCCAGGGCTTGCCCTCTAGCGCGCGCTATGAAACAGTCGTAGCGCGCGCTACCAAGTGACCCCTAGCGTGCGCTATGCAGAAAATATAGCGTGCGCTAGGTACGAGATATAAACGGTTCACAACACCGGAATATGAATGAAACATCAAACGGAACACCTCAAAGCGCATCAAAACATAGAATGGATCCACGGCAACCCCGAAACAGCGGTTCCGCACAACAATAACGAGTCTCAGATCAATAGATGACGGGAAAGATACACTGTAAGGTACATGAGGGTCACTACGACCGAGAAATACACCAAAAAGGAAAATACAAGGGGAAATAAAAATGCGGATATTACATTCTACTCCTCTAAAAATAAGTTTCGTCCCGAAACTTAAGAAACAAACAACTCAGGGTACCTAGCACGCATGCTATCCTCGGTTTCCCAAGTTGCCTCCTCGACACCGTGTCTCGACCACTGCACCTTAACCAATGGTATGGTCTTATGCCTCAGTCGTTTCTCACGATGCTCCAAAATCTTCAAAGGACGCTCTTCGAAAGTAATATCCTCGGCGACATCAATCTCACCATAATCGATGACGTGACTAGGATCGGGGACATATTTCCTCAACTGGGGAACATGAAAAACGCTATGAACATGACTCAAGGCTGGAGGTAATGCCAAACGGTATGCCAACTCACCGACTCGCTCGAGTATATCGAAGGGTCCAATAAATCTCGGACTCAACTTCCCCTTATTCCCGAAACGAAAAACTCCCTTCGTCAGCGACACCTTTAGTAAAACGTGGTCTCCCACCTCGAATTCCAAAGGTCGGCGACGGACATCGGCATACGACTTCTGTCGACTCTGGGCAGTCAACATCCGTTCCCGGATTAATTCTATCTTCCGTCTCATCTCTAAAACGACATCCGGCTCGGTCCCGACCAAATCGGACGCCTCATTCCAACAAATCGGTGATCGACATCGCCGCCCATAAAGTGCCTCATATGGTGTCATCCAAATCGACGCGTGCCAACTGTTGTTGTACGTGAATTCGATCAATGGCAAATGCTCCTCCCAGTCACTGCTCCAATCGAGAGCACAAGCACGCAACAAATCTTCGAACGTCTGGATAGTGCGTTCCGACTGTCTATCTGACTGGGGATGAAAAGAGGTACTCAAACGCAAACGGGTACCTAACGCCTTATGCACCGCCTGCCAAAAGTGCGATACAAAACGGCCATCACGATCCGAAACAATAGACTTCGGAGTACCGTGAAGCCTCACAATCTGCGCGATAAACACACGGGCTAACTTCTCTGGGCCCCAAGTATCCTTGATGCCCAGAAAGTGTGCCGACTTAGTCAGACGATCTACAATCACCCAGACCATATTCATGCCCGACCTCGATCTCGGCAAACTCGTAATGAAATCCATCGATATATCTTCCCATTTCCATTCCGGAACGGGAAGTGACTGCAACAACCCAGCCGGTCGCTGATGCTCGATTTTGACTTGCTGACAAGTCAAACATTTTGCTACAAACTGTGCGACCTCCTCCTTCATATCATTCCACCAGAAATTCCTCCTCAGGTCCTTGTACATCTTACTCGAACCAGGATGAACGGAATAAGGTGTAGCATGGGCCTCACGCAAAATACTCTGTCGCAACTCTGAGTCGTTCGGCACACAAAGCCGACTCTGGAATCTCAAAGCACCATTCTCGTGAATAACAAACCCAGGAGACTTTCCTTTAAGAATGTTCTCTCGAATTTGAGTAATCATCGGATCCTCTAACTGCTTCAGCTTAATTTCATCGATCAAAGACGACGAAATCTCCAAAGCACAAAGTTGCCCATAGTTCCCGGCAACAAAACCTCAACATCTAACTCGATCAAAGCCCGCCGAAGCTCAGACTGAGACGTAAGGACCTCAAGCATTCGCAATGCGACCGGTTTCCGACTCAAGGCATCGGCCACGACGTTCGCCTTGCCTGGATGATAATGGATTTCGAGCTCATAATCCTTAATCAGCTCTAACCACCTCCTCTGCCTCATATTCAACTCCCGCTGGGTAAATATGTATTTCAGACTTTTATGATCGGTAAAAATCTGACATGCAGAGCCGAAAAGATAGTGACGCCAAATCTTTAGCGCAAAAACGACTGCCGCTAACTCCAAATCATGAGTAGGATAGTTCAGCTCATACGGCCTCAACTGTCTCGATGCATAGGCAATGGTCTTGCCGTGCTGCATCAATACGCACCCGAGACCCTGACCCGAAGCATCGCTATAAACGGCAAAACCCTCGTTGCCACATGGCAACGCCAAAACCGGGGCTGAAGTTAAACGCTTCTTGACTCCTCAAAACTCGATCGCCTCTCGTCATTCCGCACAAACTTCTCGATTACGGAGCAAGCGCGTAAGTGGCCGAGCTAGTCTCGAGAAACCCTCGACGAACCTACGATAGTAGCTACCAAACCCAAGAAACTACGGAGTTCCTTCACATTCTTGGGCGGTGCCCAATCCAACACCGCCTCAATCTTCTGCGGATCCACACGAACCCCCTCGGTGAAATCACGTGACCTAAAAACATCACTTCCTTCACTAACTCACATTTCGAGAACTTTGCATAGAGTTGCTCGGTCCTCAAAATGTCTAATACTACCCGCAAATGATGGGCATGCTCTTCCTCATCCCTCGAATAAATAAGAATATCGTCAATGAAGACGACGACACACTTATCCAAATACTCGATAAAGACTTTGTTCATCAACTGCATGAACACCGCCGGCGCATTAGTTAACCCTAAAGGCATAACTACGAACTCATAATGTCCGTATCTCGTCCGAAAAGCTGTTTTCGGCACATCGGACTCTCTCACCCGGAGCTGATAGTACCCCGATTTCAAATCAATTTTCCAGAACACCGCAGCCTCCACGCAATCGATCGAACAAGTCATCAATTCTCGGCAAAGGATATTTGTTCTTGATGGTCACCTTGTTTAGTTCGCGATAGTCGATACACAAACGTAGTGAACCATCCTTCTTCCGCACAAACAGGACCGGTGCGCCCCAAGGTGAGGCGCTCGGTCGAACATACCCCGACTCAAGAAGCTCACTCAACTGTTTCTTCAACTCTGACATCTCTGAAGGTTCCATGCGATACGGCGCCTTAGAAATAGGAGCCGCGCCTGGCTCTAACTCTATAGCAAACTCGACCTCACGATCCGGTGGCAATCCCGGTAACTGGTCAGGAAATACATCAGGAAAATCACTAACGATTGGAATCGATGAAAGCTCAACTCCACCACTCTCCGCCTTCAAGGCGTAGCACCAAAAGCCAGTACACCCCTTTCGCAGGAGTCTCATTGCCTTCAAGGCATTAATAACGAACTTCTGGTTTCCCCTCTTCCGCCCCGCGAAAGAGTGCTCGGTGCCGTCCTCGGCTAACATAGCGATGATTCTCGTGCGGTAGTTCATGATCGCACCATGCCGTTCGAGCCAATCATCCCTAAGAATCAAATCCTCACCATCGATACCCACAACAATAAGATTAGAGGGCCAAGTCCTCTCACAAATAAGCACAGAACAGTCTCGAACCTCCTGATCGCCAACGATCCTATCACCGCTAGGAAGCTTAACGATGAAGGGTTCACAAGGCATCAAACAGTCGAGACTCAAACGGCGGACACAATCCCAAGATATGAACGAATGCGTAGCATCGGAATCGAAAAGAACACTGACAGGATGAGAAGAATTTGAATGGTACCTGTCGCCACAGTAGCTGTTGGGTCATCGGCTTTCCGCATCTCATAAACCCGCGGATGGGCGGAGCCGACACTAGAAGCTCCCCCTCTGGCGGTCTGACCCCGACCTCTCCCTCGACTGGCACTCGGTGGGGACTGAGAAGCAAACGATCCTTGATTCACGCTTGGTTCCCTAGGCGCTGGAATGAAAGCCCGGGCACCAAGGATTTTCTCCCTCTCAGCACAGAAAGCAGCCTTGTGGCCCGGCTGGCCACACTGATTACATGTCAGCAAAGGGTTCGGACAAATACGACTGATGTGGCCCTGCTGGCCACAATTAAAGCACTTCACTTCCCGAGAAGGGGCACTGGCAGCCCTACAGGGAAACTCAGTAGATCGAGCTGGGCCACCACCAGTGGAAAAGTTAGCAGACTGGAATTTCTGCTGACCCCCGCCTTTGTGGCCCGAAAAATTCCCGGCAGACTTCTGCTTCTTGCTCTCGCGGGCCGCCTCGCTAGCCGTCACCGACATATCATAAGCAAGGGCCCTACTCTGGTAATCTTTCAAGGTAGTACAGATGAGCCCCGACATATAGTCCCGAATCGACAACTTCATCCGTCTGGAAAAATGGAAAATTTTGTCGCTCTCCTCGACAACTTGGGTCTTCACATAACCCAACTCCTTGTTAAAATCAGCAATAGCTTGAGATACGGGGATATCCCGCGGTTGAGCATCATAAAAAGCATGTACCCGAGCCTGTCTGACCGGCCACGGGCAATATTCAGTCTCCATCAATTCTTGAAACTCAGCCCACAAAGCAGCATGATCTTTGGGCCCAACGGCCTCCCACCACCCGAAGGCCCCGGTGAGAAAGTACTGGGCAATAGGGACCTTACGGTCCTCGGGACAGTTGGTAGCAGTGAAGACTTTAGATATCTCCTTGATCCACCCTTCCCAGCCAATCGGGTCTGAAGCTCCCGAAAACTGAGGAGGATGCATCTTGATAACATCTTGGAGCCAACGATCCGCTCCGCCCCGATTAGCGTGGGCCTGATCTAGGTTATAAACCGCCTGAGCTATCGCCGTCATTTGGTTCACCATTTGCTGCATAATGGCCGCAATACCAAGGTCGGCACGCTCCTGAGAAGAAGCATGGCTATGACGGTCGCCGGTACTGTCGGCTCCCGAAGACTGCGACGTGGCCGCCCCACCGGCTGCCCCACGTCCTCGGTCGCGTCCATGACCACGTCCACGACCACAGTCTCTTCCAGCATCCATACTGATGTTAAATAAGTAGCAAAAGCCATACGATGGTAAGTACAAGAAAAGAACAATCACAAATCGAGAATCAAAGGTGCGATACAAGGGAATAAGGAACAGAGGAAGGAAAAACTTACGGACACTGGTAGTACCGGAATCATGGCAGCGTGACGATGATGTGCAAAACAAAACACAACAAGACCCAATAAACCGACAAGCCTAGGTATCCATAACCTAGTGCTCTGATACCATTTTCTGTAACACCCTCAAGATATTCGAGGTATATTACAGTGCCGTGAATCCCTATATGGGACCCACCAGGCTGAACAGCATCATACTCATCAACTCACAGAAACGACAAAATAACACCTCGTCATAAAGACGCAAAACAGAATAATCCACCCGGTTCAACCGGTCAACATAACATCATCATCCAACACAAACATAATAGGCAACAATACAATCCGGACGAACAAGAACTCTTAAGTACTCGAGTACAACTATTAGTTCAAAAACCACAAAAGATGAAAAGATAAAAAGACACGAAGACGTCACTCGTGCACAATCATCACGCACGGCCATCATCCGTATACTGGTCCAGTGCCCGCTCGTCTTGATGAACCTGACCTGAAATTCATAAAACGAATTTCCCCAAAATGGGTCCCCAGAGGGGTTAGCAATTACGCCAGTACAAGTAACCAAATGAACAGCTTACATCTTACACATATAGTAATGCATGCAATCAAGAAATCATAGTTCCAAAACACTCATTTCCGGAAATGCCAATATCAAATCACATTTGTAAAAATGCACCACAATTAACCGCGGACCCACAGCTTCGTGGATCCCTACCGAGACCCCGTCGGATCTAACCCGTAGTGGTTAAAAGCAACTCGCGGTTCCATAGCTTCGTGGAGCCCTACCGAGACCCCGTCGGATCTAACCCGTAGTGAGTATACACACACACACAATTTCTCATACAAAACTACTATGTCAAGATTGTAAGTTCATAAGGATACTTGCCTCGATTGATAGACGGTGACAAGAACGGAACGGAAGAATCAAGCACGACCGCGAGGAACCGACGAATGAACCTAACGATTCGAATAACACAATCACAACCACTCCTAAACAATTATGGAAATGGAATACACCTGAAAACCCGCCTACGATTCATGTATATTCGTACAAAAATAACAACGAGGGCGGACCACAACCAAACCCTCTCGATTTCGCAAAACCATGAAAATATACCATGAATCCGTAGGAAAACTAATTATACCAACAAGATTAATCATATTCATCATGAATCCACCAACAAAACAGAACGGATCGGAAGAAAATCCCAAAACCCCCAAATCGCCCAAAAGTAGGGTTCTAAGAGATTTACCTTGGATTAGGATGAAAGATTCGTGTTGATGTTGATATAATACACCAAGAACTTAAGGAAGATGTTGGATGAGATGATTGGAGGAAGAAATCGCCAAGAATCGCCTAATCGCCACACCATGGAAAGGAGGAGGAAATGGAAATAATACGCTCATCTCGGTCAACTCCCTGGTTTATATAGCCAGGGAGTGTTAGCGCGCGCTAATCCTCAAGGTTAGCGTGCGCTAACGAAACAGACTACAGTCCAGTAGCCAGATTTCTGGCCGTTAGCGTGCGCTACTCCAAACGTAGCGTGCGCTAATAACCTCTCGGTAGCGCGCGCTATCGACCAATAGCGTGCGCTACCTGGACATCAGCCGAGTCCAGAAGCAACTGTCAGTACACACCTGATCCGGTTAGCGCGCGCTATCGACCAAACATAGCGTGCGCTAAAGTGTATCGGTAGCGCGCGCTATCGACCAATAGCGTGCGCTACCTGGGCATCAGTAGAGTCCAGTGGCAAACTGTCCAGTACTGGACATCCACACTAGCGCACGCTACCGGGCGTCTCAGCGTGCGCTAACTCCCAACATTAGCGTGCGCTAGGCTACGTAGCGTACGCTAATCCACCAGTCCAGAGGACTGGAATCAGCACTGCCACTCCCAGGGCTTGCCCTCTGTAACACCCCCAATCCGCTCAGGGATATTACACGCCGTAGAACCTTTCCTCAAGGATCTACCAGGCTGGTAACGACATATAGCAACTCAACCATGCCTTTCAGGCTAAAATGACTCAGTAGACCGATTTGGTCTTTCAACAATTACATACAACTCATGCCCACGCAGGGGTCAAAATACAACCACACCCGTACAACGGGAAAATATACTGCAGCGAAAAAGAAAATACAGCTAGACCAATCCGACATCAACGGATCCTCGTGTGATTAGTATCGTTCATCTTTCATCATCCTTCGTGCCGACCCTGTGCTATGCTCCAAAACCTGAATGCAAAAATAGACATCCACCCCCCGAATACTCGGGGGTTAGCAAAACTCCACTGTTTTGCTAGTGCAAATACAAAGTGCAAATACGAGCCATACAATTCACATTCCACGAATAACAATAACCAGGAATCCTCAAAGATCCAAACGAAACGAAAAGTACTTCTCGAGGCAAGGGTTTGAGAAAACCTTTAAAAATCGAAATACCATAAATCAATGGAAATAATTTATAAGACGGTTTAGAATGCCATCGAGAGTTTTAAATAGAAAACCATTTAGGATTATCAAATCCTACTTTTCAAAATCCACAAGACAAAAGGGGTCGCCGCCCCAAATCTTTACTTTCCGAAAAATGACATTTACCAACCCGTTGGGATTTTAGCCCCAAATCCATAAAATGACTTTTACAAAACCATTGGGATTTTAGCCCCAAATCTCATCAACTCACAGTACACAAGAATGACCACAAGGTTCGTCTCCCAACATCAAAATCCACAAATAAAGGATTTAAAACAAACAACAGAATACTCTTGTGCCATCCTAGCCAAGTAAGCCAAACGAACAACTTACCTCTTACACACTTAGTCGATGCATGCAATCATGAAAACCGTTCAAAAGCGCTCATTTCCGGAAATGCCAATATCAAATCACATTTGTAAAATTCACCACAATTAACCGTCGATCCACACCTCCGTGGACCCCTACCGAGACCCCGTCGGATCTAACCCGTAGTGGTTAAAAGCAAAGCTCGTCGATCCACACCTCCGTGGACCCCTACCGAGACCCCGTCGGATCTAACCCGTAGTGAGCATACACACACACACACGTTACTCATGCAATACTAATATGCTAAGAATGTAAGTTCATTAAGAATACTCACTAGAGATGGCCATTAACTCGACACCATTATCAAACTCTTCAAAAATACAATAACAAGATTAAATACGGAATACACGATTCCATAACTTAAACAATAGGAGTATCATCATAAAAGCCTTCAACGTTCAAAATAACCAAATCTTAATCAATTCTCAAAACACCGTTCACAAAACACACACGTTTTGAAAGAAAGCCTTTAACGAGGCCAAACCGAAATCCTTTGAAACTTCATTTCAAACAACCAAACAAACACACCAAGACGATCACCGATCATCATATCCACAAAATAAGAAGAGTATGGGCAAGGTACTTGCCTCGAAACCACGATCTCAATAAGACGACGGATAGGACGCGGTCAAATAGCCCCGAACCCCCGAACAATATCAAGAACGCGATAGCACCACGAGTATTACGAGAATAACACCACACGAATCATCAATCACCAAACGGAATTCAACATCGGAATCCTCGAACACCTATAAACCTCCGGAAGTAACAATAACACATGGTTACGACGAGAATCAAGGCCAAAACAACGGAAATCCCAACAAACTATCGAAGGGAAACTCATTGGGACATTTAATCGAACACTAAATGTTCAATAATTCTCAAGAACACTCGAATCGTCGATCGAGTTAAACAAACTTGATATATGGATATACAACCCATATAACATGATTAATAACATCATACTACACCAATCGATGTATCAAAATTGGATTAGAAACGAAATCAAGAACAATTTCTCCAAAAAGTCAACTTGAAGGATAATCAAGAAATATACCTTGATTTGGATGAAGGATTCAAGTAGAGGTCGAAAATCTACAACAAGACTTGAGGTAGATGATCTCTACAAGTTTGGGAGCACTCAAAATCGCCCAAAAATCGCCCACAATCGCCTAAGATGAAGGAGGAAGAAGAGAGGAGAAAAAATGAAGTTTTTCTCTCGCAACCGCTAAAAACGCAGAAAAAACCCGTGTGCCGCGGCACAGGACAAGTGTGCCGCGGCCCAGGACCACTAAAAATGCCCAGGAATCAGCTTAGTGCCGCGGCACAGCCTGAGTGTGCCGCGGCACACGGTACAGCCCCCTTCAACACCAAAAAGGCACACCGTGCAGTCTTCGCTATTTCGACCATAACTCCTTCGTCTGGACTCCGATTGACTCACCATTTGAACCATTGGAAAGCTAACTTGATTCTCTATAATGTTGCAAAGATTCAGAATTTTTGGAGTTTCCAAGAATTAATGGTGACTTTACAAAGTCGAACTCCCACGTGAAAAAGTCGATCAAGGACACGGAACTCAACAAAACGTCACCGAAACGAACTCAGATGACAAAAAGTGCAGAACTAATCATTCTCGGAATGACGAAACGGTCATGATAGAGTTGTCAAAACGAACTTCCTCCGAAAAAAGAAAATTACCGAAATTCAAAATTGCGGATATTACATTCTACCCTCCTTAAAAGAAGTTTCGTCCCGAAACTTAAAACAAGTAGGGGGGAGAAATATACCCGCCAGGAAAACTCGGCGAGATACACCAAAAACAGAAAATTCGCGCCCAACGGCGAAACGCTGCAAGAAACGCAAAGAGACATACGGCGTGAAAACACGCTCCACGACGACCAACACAACGTCGCCGTTAGGGATACAATAAAACCAACAAATGACAAGCGTCATCAAACGGATAATATAGCCAAGTCAATTGTCCGACAATCACAAAACACAACGAACGAAAGTCAGTACGATTGACCAACCCAACGGTACATCAATCAAAACGCAAGCCAATCGCTGAACAAATACGGAATTCCACCGCCCAAGGGTTGGAAGATCGAAAACGAGACTAATTTCCCAAACTTAAGGGAATTAGGAATGAGCCTGAATGCTCAACGATCACGAAACGAGGACAAAAACCGAAAAAACAAACGACCGAACCACAACGGTCGAGACAACAAAAAGCGAACAATCATGTTCGAATCACAAAGAACAATAAAAATTCAAACAACAACTCCAAGGTTCACATCTCGACTCGAGACAATATATGATCCGGTGAAAACAACAACGTATGCATTCACATAAGATCCACATGAAAGGGAATAGAAATTGAAAAGTCACAACGACAAACGAGTTATTCCGAAATGATGCCACACTCGTTCGATAAACAAAAACAAGGGGCAGGACAAGCTCAGAAATGTCAACGAACATAAATGAGTCGACAAAGTAGAATATACAGAAGTTCAAAATCCGATCCCTTCGAATAAAAGGACTAGTAGAACCAAATGATGTTACTCCCGAACAAGGTTCACAAGAATCGAACCGAACTCGAAAAAGTCACAACGATAACCAGATCGACCCACAACAAGATTACAGTTCGTTCGGACGATGAAACCGAAATACAGAACAATTTCATAAAGTCTCAATGAACATGAGCGAATCGATAGACTGGAGAAAGAGAAAATACAGAAGTCAAAATAGTACGGGTATTACCCCCGACCTCATCCACGAAATTCACAAAACAGGAGCAAGGTAACAAGACGTTAAACAACCGACACGTAACGGAACGATCACCGATGCACACGACCATACCAACCCAAGCTCTAACAGCTCGCACATGCGCGACAACGCAGAAATCACCACGAGGCGACAATATTCAACACCAACATCCCACCTCTCACAAGGGGCTAACACAACAAATGTGTGGAAAACGACTCAACGCTCACACCGCCAATTCGGTCATACTCGGGAGCAAACATAAAAATGACAACGCGAACATCATACATATATACCCAGCCCTCAAACGGGAATGGATAGGTTTTAAAAACGAAAACCTCATTTTGAAAATAATTTAGAAGAACACCGATTGATCTTGAGTATCACCTTTCAAAAAGTACAAACGTGAAACATCGTTATCGAGACTTTGGAGAACCGTTTCGCATTTGATAAAAATGAGGACACTTTCTCTTAGTGAAAACTTTGAATATTCGACCCTCGGGTCTAAATAAAAGTGTTTCTAAAACATTGAAAATATCTCAAAACATTTTGGTCCTCGAGGCGTAAAAATTTTTGGAATATATTGTGGCACTGGATGTACCACAAGGAAATAACTCATTTGAAAAAAATATGTCTCAAATTTATTTCTAAGATACTCAAGTTTTCGAAAATAATTCAATGCCAAAAAGGACGATGCCAAAAAGGCTAAAATGCCCAAAATTTCTGTAATCACACGAACATCATAGCGCTGTGGGTCCCGTCGGAACCCCGTGCTAAAAACCATTTACAAAAATGCCAAAAAGGTGATGACGGTAATATTTCAAAAACTCACGAAAGCCATTTACAAAATACTAATTACCGTCATAAGAATTTCGCTAACGCGATCAAGGCCATAATGCCAAAAACTTCGGTTAAGGGAAGCGGTTATCGAAATAAAACTCGGTCGGTAAAATACCGAAAGTCATTACAAAAGAACTCACGCAATGGATAAAAGAAATACGATTCAACATGCACAATCCAAAGAACACTACTCCTCATAAGAACAAAATATTAGAGTCAAATAACCACATTCGTAACAAAACCATGGCCCCATTCGAGGCCTCTAAAGACCCTACCGATTGGCTAGTGAACAAGTCGAACGTGTATAAGCACAAAGCTTCCACAAGAGAACTTGTAAAGCGTGCAAATCGATTCAAAATCATCAAAGAACGGACAAAAACAACAATAAAAAGACATCACAAGCGATTTACACTCCTCGTATAAATCAAATACGAGAGTCGATTAAATACATATCGTGAAATCAAAATCCACATAAGGATTCCATCACTTAACAAATAATCATGAAAATAGCTCGTGTCACACGAGGCACAACACAAAGAAGGGAGACTTACTTCCACAGGTCGCACGAAGATGATGATCGCCCCACGATACTAATCACGACCAACAAACTCAAACGACGCGTCGCGACACGACTCAGTCCGACGAGACAAAACTCAATAGAAACCACTGACCCGACAGCCTAGGTTTCCACAACCTAATCTCTGATACCATTTATGTAACACCCCCAATCCGCTCAGGGATATTACACGCCGTAGAACCTTTCCTCAAGGATCTACCAGGCTGGTAACGACATATAGCAACTCAACCATGCCTTTCAGGCTAAAATGACTCAGTAGACCGATTTGGTCTTTCAACAATTACATACAACTCATGCCCACGCAGGGGTCAAAATACAACCACACCCGTACAACGGGAAAATATACTGCAGCGGAAAAGAAAATACAGCTAGACCAATCCGACATCAACGGATCCTCGTGTGATTAGTATCGTTCATCTTTCATCATCCTTCGTGCCGACCCTGTGCTATGCTCCAAAACCTGAATGCAAAAATAGACATCCACCCCCCGAATACTCGGGGGTTAGCAAAACTCCACTGTTTTGCTAGTGCAAATACAAAGTGCAAATACGAGCCATACAATTCACATTCCACGAATAACAATAACCAGGAATCCTCAAAGATCCAAACGAAACGAAAAGTACTTCTCGAGGCAAGGGTTTGAGAAAACCTTTAAAAATCGAAATACCATAAATCAATGGAAATAATTTATAAGACGGTTTAGAATGCCATCGAGAGTTTTAAATAGAAAACCATTTAGGATTATCAAATCCTACTTTTCAAAATCCACAAGACAAAAGGGGTCGCCGCCCCAAATCTTTACTTTCCGAAAAATGACATTTACCAACCCGTTGGGATTTTAGCCCCAAATCCATAAAATGACTTTTACAAAACCATTGGGATTTTAGCCCCAAATCTCATCAACTCACAGTACACAAGAACGACCACAAGGTTCGTCTCCCAACATCAAAATCCACAAATAAAGGATTTAAAACAAACAACAGAATACTCTTGTGCCATCCTAGCCAAGTAAGCCAAACGAACAACTTACCTCTTACACACTTAGTCGATGCATGCAATCATGAAAACCGTTCAAAAGCGCTCATTTCCGGAAATGCCAATATCAAATCACATTTGTAAAATTCACCACAATTAACCGTCGATCCACACCTCCGTGGACCCCTACCGAGACTCCGTCGGATCTAACCCGTAGTGGTTAAAAGCAATGCTCGTCGATCCACACCTCCGTGGACCCCTACCGAGACCCCGTCGGATCTAACCCGTAGTGAGCATACACACACACACGTTACTCATGCAATACTAATATGCTAAGAATGTAAGTTCATTAAGAATACTCACTAGAGATGGCCATTAACTCGACACCATTATCAAACTCTTCAAAAATACAATAACAAGATTAAATACGGAATACACGATTCCATAACTTAAACAATAGGAGTATCATCATAAAAGCCTTCAACGTTCAAAATAACCAAATCATAATCAATTCTCAAAACACCGTTCACAAAACACACACGTTTTGAAAGAAAGCCTTTAACGAGGCCAAACCGAAATCCTTTGAAACTTCATTTCAAACAACCAAACAAACACACCAAGACGATCACCGATCATCATATCCACAAAATAAGAAGAGTATGGGCAAGGTACTTGCCTCAAACCACGATCGCAATAAGACGACGGATAGACGCGGTCGAATAGCCCCGAACCCCGAACAATATCAAGAACGCGATAAAGACCACGAGTATTACGAGAATAACACCACACGAATCATCAATCACCAAACGGAATTCAACATCGGAATCCTCGAACACCTATAAACCTCCGGAAGTAACAATAACACATGGTTACGACGAGAATCAAGGCCAAAACAACGGAAATCCCAACAAACTATCGAAGGGAAACTCATTGGGACATTTAATCGAACACTAAATGTTCAATAATTCCCAAGAACACTCGAATCGTCGATCGAGTTAAACAAACTTGATATATGGATATACAACCCATAGAACATGATTAATAACATCATACTACACCAATCGATGTATCAAAATTGGATTAGAAACAAAATCAAGAACAATTTCTCCAAAAAGTCAACTTGAAGGATAATCAAGAAATATACCTTGATTTGGATGAAGGATTCAAGTAGAGGTCGAAAATCTATAACAAGACTTGAGGTAGATGATCTCTACAAGTTTGGGAGCACTCAAAATCGCCCAAAAATCGCCCACAATCGCCTAAGATGAAGGAGGAAGAAGAGAGGAGAAAAAATGAAGTTTTTGTCCTCGCAAATCTGCTAAAAAACGCAGAAAAAGCCCGTGTGCCGCGGCACAGGACAAGTGTGCCGCGGCCCAGGACCACTAAAAATGCCCAGGAATCAGCTTAGTGCCGCGGCACAGCCTGAGTGTGCCGCGGCACACGGTACAGCCCCCTTCAACACCAAAAAGGCACAACGTGCAGTCTTCGCTATTTCGACCATAACTCCTTCGCCTGGACTCCGATTGACTCACCGTTTGAACCATTGGAAAGCTAACTTGATTCTCTATAATGTTGCAAAGATTCAGAATTTTTGGAGTTTCCAAGAATTAATGGTGACTTTACAAAGTCGAACTCCCACGTGAAAAAGTCGATCAAGGACACGGAACTCAACAAAACGTCACCGAAACGAACTCGGATGACAAAAAGTGCAGAATTAATCATTCTCGGAATGACGAAACGGTCATGATAGAGTTGTCAAAACGAACTTCCTCCGAAAAAAGAAAATTACCGAAATTCAAAATTGCGGATATTACACCCTCTAGCGCGCTATGAAACAGTCGTAGCGTGCGCTACCAAGTGACCCCTAGCGTGCGCTATGCAGAAAATATAGCGTGCGCTAGGTACGAGATATAAACGGTTCACAACACCGGAATATGAACGAAACATCAAACGGAACACCTCAAAGCGCATCAAAACATAGAATGGATCCACGGCAACCCCGAAACAGCGGTTCCGCACAACAATAACGAGTCTCAGATCAATAGATGACGGGAAAGATACACTGTAAGGTACATGAGGGTCACTACGACCAAGAAATACACCAAAAAGGAAAATACAAGGGGAAAGAAAAATGCGGATATTACATATGGTAATGACACATTATGCTTTGATATGAGTGAACTCTTATCGAATATTTCTTATATACACTTGAGTGAAGAGTGACATCCACCATGAAGGTGTTGAATCTTTTTCCATTCGATTCTCAATGAAGTTGTTTTAGTGCGGCATCCTATTTTTCTCTGATCTCAATTGGGTCATGATCACTTGTTCTCTCTTGATATTGGTTTTGTCATGATTTCTTTCAGCATATGAGTATTATAACTCGGGTATAAAATTTGCCCGAGGACGTGCAAAAGATAAGTGTGGGGGAATTTATTTGGTATATTTTGAGTAATATTTTTATTAGTATTTTATATATATAATTGTGTGTTTTGTGTGATAATTTATCATTTTCACCATATATTTATTTTATTTCATTTTGTCAGAATTTTTTTTATAATTTTGTGTCATTTTTGGATAATTAATTAGAATTAAATTATATCTGCAGGTTAACCAACCGGTACAAGAGATATCAATTGGTTCAAGGACCATATTTTTCCAAAATTCAAATATAGTCATGACTGGTCTCATTTTATTCGTCTCTTCGAGACGATCGTTTTAAAAAAATTCATCCGAATTCGAGTTCGTATAAAGAAGTTATGACCGTTCGAATGACAATTAAATAGACGAATCATATTGCGCCACGTGTCAACACCCGATTGGACCGGAAATTCAACTCTCCACTGATGTCATCCATGACATCAGCACCCCCTTGGCAGCCGTAAATGATTGAGTAGTGGGGTTTTAAAATTTTAAAAATTATTATTTTATTAATTTTGTAGTAGTATAAATAGGAGACGGTGTTGAGAGGAAAAGGGAGGAGAAAAAATAGAGAGATATTATTGTAAGAGGGAGAAATAAAAATATTGTGTAACAAAATTATATTTGAGTAATAATATTATAAAAAATTTACTTATTTATATTGTTATTATGAGTGAGTGATTTTCTTTTACTGGGGTTATGATGAAACCATGTCTATATTATTATTAATATTTATATAATAATTCCAAATAAATATCTTTAACGATTATGATTTTCGCTTCAATAGGAAAATATTATTTCATCAATTATATCACGTATTTTTTATAGTTATAAATTCCCCATTGCTTTGTGATTATTGATATTAGTTAATTCTTTGATTATTTGTTTTCCATTAAATTGGATACATATAATGCTTAGAAATTATATTTTTCAAGCGAAAAAAAATCTATATTTAAATTATAATTTTGTACTTATTGTTAAATCTATAGGGAAATAGTGAGATTGATTTCACAATCTATTCCCTGAATTTCTTGAAATTAAAATATAAAATAAATAATAAATAGACATTGATGGATTCTAAACCCTAGTAAATTATTTAAAAACAATTTATCTAAAATCTACTTAAAAATTACTGTCATTTAATGCAATTATTATAAAATCAAATTATTTGGGACTAGGTTAGAATTTAATATAATTTGGTTTAAAACGATATGAATATTTTTACTTCACTATCATAGTCCTCCCTGTGGAATCGACCTTGCACCGCATGTCTACATCGAACGAATCGTGCACTTGCGAGTATTAGACTAAAGAATCAACAAACAAGAAAATGAAACTCTGCAACATTTATTTTTCCAATGTGAGTTCTCTTCCAAGATTTGGGAAGCTGTGGCAGAATGGCATGGAGTTGATAGAAGAGGAGGCACTTGGACAGATACTTATGATAAAATCATCAAACAGTATGGATCATCTACTAGTACTCAGAGCTGCAGACTTGCAATTTGTGTTGTTATCTACCAACTTTGGATTGAAAGGAACCTCAGAAAATTCAAAGACTCTTATAGTAGCTCAGAGAAGATTGAGAAACTTTGCAGATATCAAATATCTATGTGCTGTGCTAAGGATAAAAAACTAGCTAGATTCCTTCCTCTTTTTACTTAGTTTGTTTGATGTTAGATATTGAGTTGTATGCGCTTGTACTCCATTGCTATATTGGTTATAAAATACACTTTATACCAAAAAAAAATTTGTATTTCTTGAGCATTCTTATCTTAGATAAACTCCATTGCTATATTGGTTATAAAATACACTTTATACCAAAAAAAAAAAATCGTGTTTCTTGAGCACTCTTATCTTAGATTTTCGGTGTATAAGACTTGAACTCTTTAACTTAGAATTTATTTATATGCTTGAGGATAAGCATTGATTTAAGTTTGGGGAGATTTGATAAGTAGAAAATAGTGCGTAATTAGGTTAATTGTGTGCTTTTATTATATTCATTTTAGCACATTAATCAATTTTCTACATATATGAGTTTTGGATGTGATTTACTTCATAGTGGAATTTATTAATTATTTTAAATATTTAGAGTATTTTTGGAGTTAGAATAGTTATTTGGGCCATCATATGGACACCCCATTGGAATTTGGGCCTTAAATTTTATTGCAGCCGTGACACTTGGCGACCTAGTGCCAGTTCTAATTTTGGGATATACTTACTTAAGGCCCTAAAAAAGAATTAAACACAACTCTAATGGCCCATGCCAATGATGGATGCTGCTCATATCTATATAAGGAGGCCAAAGCAGTTGGTGAAGGGATTTATCATCACATCCATATCACCTCTGACACATCTATCTCCATCTTAATTCTTCATACATCTAGATATCCCACCATCGAGCCAACCCAAGTGAAAAGGGCAGCACCAAGGTGGGCGGAGGAGCATCATCGCAACCGGGCAGAGAACGAAACTAGATCTACTTCATCCGTTTTACTTCTCTTATTATTTATGAATAATTCTATGTCTTTTTTATCCACCATGTCCGGCTAATTTATTTGTTCAGTGTTTAGGGATGTTTGAACTCGTACCTACTTATTTATGATTTAATCCCGTAACATATTCTTGATTTGATTCCATTGAATTATTTTTGTTTTATTGAGCAAAATTATTTATGCTATAATTCACTTTGATTAGTCTGACCAACTTAATTGAGGTTTTTATATCTATTGCTAGATCTAGGGTTATAATATGTAATCGTTATAATTCAAAATCATAAGTAGCAACAATTGATTTATTCAGTTGGATAACACAAAATCAGATCCCCTGGGTCGAGCTTGTGAACTCAATATCTTGTCTATTTCCATCGTTTTGGTTCCTAATGCATCTAACGAACAAGATTTAAAGAGCTCGTTTTAAATCCTCGTCTAGATAGGTTTAATTGAAGAGCTTGTTTTAGTTAAATAAATTTAAGAAATGATATGAGTCAACAGATCTTGTTGTTTATTTCGGAGTAGGAATTCAGTAGGAATTAAGAAAAGATAAGTGTTGCATTAAATCATAATTCATAGTAGGACGGCAGAAAACGGAACTAAGAACTGGATTCTTCTTCTTAATATATTTCTTATTGATTTCACTGCTTTGATTTACTTTCTTGCGTATTTTATTTCATTCAATTCGACCAACCAACCCCCCTTTATTATTATTATTTTAAATATTAATATTTTTACTTCTAAATTATTCAACTCAATAAGTACAAATAATTCTTCCGCTCTTCGTGGGATCTACCCTTACCAATACTAATATTTAGTATAAGTGAGTCAAGAACTGTTTATAAATATTTAATTTTGACTCGTCTCGACAGTGTAATATTCGGATTAATTATTGAGTATTTCATCTGTAATTAAACCCCGTATTATTTGGAATTGTGATATCGATAATCGAAGTATGATATTTCTTGTATTTGTATCATTGTACATGAGTATGGCAACATGTAAATTTTCTCATGCAAATACGTGATAACGTACGCTAAGAATGTAGCTTAACGTACGTTATCGTCTAGAGTTAGCGTACGCTACGAATGAAGCGTAGCATACGTTAGGCAGTTAATAATTGAGCTGGGCGGCTAGCACATGCGCTAGCCGGACATGGGTCCGGATAAGATTCTCGCGGATGAACCTGGACACTTTTGAAGTCAATGAGTGTTAACGTACGCTAAGGTGTGTTTCTAGCGTACGCTAGTTGGTGTGGATTACGTACGTAACTTGATGGTGTAACGTACGTAATCGAGTTCAGATAGAGGATAGTTAACTATCAGTGACGATAGCGTACGCTAAGGACATCTGGGTAGCGTACGCTAAGAGACATACGTACGTTATGGATGAAGGCTAACGTACGTTAAGGTCAGAAAATTATAAATAAGACATCACCCCATTTCATTTCAGCTCGTTTGTTTCACTTAGCCTTCATATTACTTCGTACCCAGAGAGATCCCAGCCTCCTTAAACACATATAAACTATCTCTACTTAATCATTGAAGTGGAGAATCATTTTGGATTGGCACACAAGCAACCGGAGTTGGATTCTACCTATTGTCTCGGTGTTTTCTTCATCTTAAGGTATGTTGATAGTATCTGCAACCTTAGATTCGTGTTCTTAAGGATATGATGATCATGATATCAAGATATTAAGTTCAATTGATGAATCATTCAACCAAACATCATGTTTAGAAGTTGGGATGATTATGCTTAAGATATCATTGTTGCAAACATCACAGTTGGAATCCTATTACGTCAAATGATGAGAGTAATGTTCTGAGATTGATTATCCGTATTAAGTAGTGTTGCCATATTGATTGTAGACTTGGAGTTGATATCACTTTTGTTAAAGGACTTAAGATAGAATCATCAAAAGTTGTATCCTTTCTTATAAGTTGGATTTGTTAGTTCATCTTTAAGATGAAGTCTAAATTTAATGATGATATTGGAATCAAACGCATCAACCTTATATCACCGAACTTCACATGAGAGTGGTAATCGAGATTGAATATAAGTGTTGTGATGATATACATTTTCTTGAAATCGAAGATGTTTGAATGTGAAAGATCATTCATAATTGTATGAGCATGATATGTAGAAGAGTAAGGTACGTTAATCATTGAGGATTTCGTACGATTCATCTTCAATTCACTAGTAGAAAAGTGAGAATATGTAACACCCAAAGGTACCACTTTTAATAATTAAAAATTGGTGAATGTATAGGTAACAATTATGTAGCACTTTATTATTATGTATCACCTAATGTAACACTTTTAAAATATGTAACATTTTAAGGTATCACTTTTTTGTGTTCCATATTCAATTTACCTTTATGTATCACTTAATGTAACACTTTAAAAATAGGTAACATTTTAAGGTATTATTTTTTTGTGTTACATATTCAATTTACTTTTATGTATCACTTAACGTAACACTTTAAAAATTAGTAACATTTAAAGGTATCACTATTTTGTGTTACATCGTTTATATTGAAATTCGATTTACCTTTATGTATCACTTTATGTAACATATTAAGAATAGTAACATTTTAAGGTATCAATTTTATTCGATATTCATAGAAATTTAAATTATTTCACTTTTACTTATTTTAGCTCTAATAATGAAGGTTTAAATATTTTAGTGAAATTTTGGCGGTATACAAAAACTAATTAATTAAGGATTGATAAGAATTTTGGGCGGCAAAAATTTTAGTGAAATTTAGTCCATCTAATTAATTGCTTTAGTATATCAACCTAATTAATAATAAAAACTACCCCTGAGCTGGATATACAAAAACAAAAGGAATAAAAAATACCATCTTCTAAAACAAAAGGAACAAAAACAATCCCTATTCTAAAACAAAAGAAATAAAAACAAAAAGAATACAATTAATACTGTTCTCGCGCAGCCGCAGTGCCCTACTCCCCCGGTGAACTTCTCTTAATCGACACTGTGAAGAAAAAATGGGGATTAAGTGAATTCCTTCTCTTAATCGACACTATCTTTGTAAGTTTCAATTTTTTTTGCCTAATCCTCATCCTCTTTTTCGTACCTTTTCAATTTGTATGAATTTATGTTTTAATTTTTAACACTAATTATGAATATTCGATTGAAATTGTAAACCTGAGTTGATGTTGTTATTAGCATTGGTATTATTATTTAGTGTTTTGTTAATTGTTGTTATTGGTATCGATTGAAATTGCTGCAGTATGGTTAATTTTCTTTTTTTTTTTCCAGTTCAAGGCTGCAATTCACATAATTAGGATTCAATAGCTCGGTCATTGCTGCGGTTGTTGAATCCAGACATTAGTAAGGTATGTTATGTTATGTAACTTATGTTTTTGTTGCTCATTTTTTATCAGTTTTGGTTTTTATTCTTGTGTAGAAATTGATTCTCTTGTTGGACTTGTTTAAATTTAGAAATTTGGTTTAATGAACTGCTCTTAATAGTTTGATGCTTATTAGACTGAGAAATTGATATGACCTAATCTGGTTTAGATTTATGTATGGTATAGTTGAGGAACGTGTTTAAGTTGTAATGAAATTTGTTATATTTTATATACAAAGTCGTTCCGTTTTCATTTTAGTTGTCGTCCTAACTTTAATCTCTTGTTTTAAAATAGTTGTCATGATTTGTAGTACATTTATGTTACTTATATACAGTGCATCATAAAATTGTTTGCTGCACTCTTTTTTTGGGGGGGGTAATTAGAATGATTTTTATTAAGTGAAGCATTGTAAGCAAAGCTATAATGTAATGCCCGGATAATTATTGTGTATCTATCTTGTAAGAATCAACTTTGTGATGTTATTATTTGGAGGTTGGTTTCCCGTATTTCGTATCCTTACGTTTTGGTATCACCAGCATTCTGCATGCATGGTTCTGCACGTGTTAACGTACGCTATCAGGCGTCCATAACGTACGCTAAGACTACAGTATTACGTACGTTATCTGATGTTCTTAACGTACGTAAGCTAAGTCAACTTGGGATCGGATAAGGGTCGACGTGTGGGGGGCGAGGAAGGGGCCGGGGAAGATTCGTGTGATTTCCGCGTGAACCTGGACATAGGTTGTAATACCCGAGATTTATGATATGTATTTGGAACTTGTGATATTGTAATTGTTGCACTTTAATCTTAGTATTATTCTCCGTATTTCATAGTCCGGTGTTGTTGAGCGTATGATTTCATGAATGTGATTTAAAAATTGTGATTATGCGCATGTAGCGCACGCTATCGTCTATATGTAGCGTACGCTAACTTGGATCCATAGCGCACGCTACAAAGGAACCTTAGCGCATGCTATACGTGGTCAATATGATTGAGACGTGTGGTAGGTGAGATCAGGCCGGGGATCTTGATCGGATTGTGTCGGGATGAACCTGGACGGCTTTCGGGAAAAAGCCAAGTCAACGCGTTAGCGCACGCTACTCACATGTGGATAGCGCATGCTAAAGGCTGAGTACAGTGAAATCAGTAACGTTTCAAATAGCCGTTAGCGCACGCTATGAATATGGACTAGCGCGCGCTAATAACCATTTTCTATATATAGGACAGCATCCTTTTTTATATTTTCAGATTTTTCACTCCCCCATCCGAATTCTTGAACTTAGAAAGACACTCTCTTCATCCTAAACACTTCTTGCCGGCATCCTAGCTCGTGTTGAAGATTGTAGATCATTGGAGGATTGGTGTTCAAACCTTCGGCATTGGATTGCTTCGAATTTCCTCCTTGTTCTTCACTACCTTGAGGTAGGTGATTCTTCACCAATATTAGTAGTATTCTGAAGGACGTTTTTGATCATGTTTTGGGATTTACCTAGTCAGTTAGATTCACAAGTAGTCGATCATCATGCGTTAGAAGGATATTTTGACGTTTCGGCACTTATTCATCGTATGAACCATTGAACCTTTTTAGTATGTGGACTCCTAAGCATATTATGTATCTTCAAAACCGATCATGACCAGTGTATGGAGATTACCTAGTTCTTATGTTTTACGTAAGGGATCATATGTTTTGGGACTTGGAATGAATTGAACTTAGGATATTTTCTTGAAAATCAAGATGAATTATGGTGTAGTAATGATGATACGTATCCTTGTGTCTCGTAGTCATTTAATCCATAAAGATCTTTCATAAACCGTGTGAGCATGATATGCACAGAGTTGGCATGTATTAACACTGAGGATTTCATGAGTTTTCATCACCTTTAGCTCAAGTTTTACCCAGTAGTGACTGCCATGCACGACTAGCGCACGCTAAGATGTATATATTAACGTGCGCTATCGGGAATGTGTAACGTACGCTACGTTGGATATGTAACGTACGTTATATCATCAGGCAGGGCAGTCGGCTATTCAGAGAAGACTGCCAGTACACAGCTGGCGCACGCTAAACCTGGTCATTTGCGTACGTTAACGGGAAGGCTTAGCGCATGTTACGTAGAGTACGTAGCGCGCGCTAAGTAGTTCAGACAGAATTCATTTTTTTAGAGCTTGCGGCCGTAAACCGGATTATTAGACGTTCGTACGACTTGAGAGGAATTCTTTATTATTTCTTAGATCCGAGCCTTTCATAGGGGACGATCGAGGGGCGGTGGCATACGGACGCGTGTCATTTGTTGGAGTATTTCATTCTTGCCATTTTCGAGGCAAGTATCATATGTTGAGTTTGATTTATATTGAAACTTTGATCATGCTTATGGTTTTGTTCATGTTGTCAAACAGGAGATGTATTTCTGTAATTTCTCGTGGTATTCGTTGTTAATTGTTCGTATTGATGAACATATTAAAATGCATATATGTATGCATAATTGATTGGTTTATGGTATAAATGATCCGAGGGGATCATGAGGATCTATGCTGAGGGCGCTGGATCGAATGTCCACCATGTGTTGGTCCGACGAGATCATCATGGGGATCTATGCTGAGGGCGCTGGATCGCTGGACGGGTTTTCCACCATGCGTTGGTCCAACGGGATCATCATGGGGATCTATACCAAGGGCGCTGGATCGCTGGATTACCCTGTATTGTGTTGATGGAATCGTGAGGATTCACATCGTTAGATTCCGATGACGGACATCCGTTTTGCATGTTTTATGATGCACTGATGATTTATGTATTATGATACTTGTACTAGCATGGTTTTGCTAACCCCATCAGGGGTGGACATTGTTTTGATGTTCAGGTAGCCGAGGAGCGGGGAAGCAACCACAGTACCGACAGGACGATGAAATGGCTCAGTGATGTGGATGATGTTTATTGTTATTGTGATTTGTCTTCTTGGTTCATTTAGTACTCGAGTACGTATGTTTTAATAAGGTCATTTTGATATGGTTGTATAAGTTAACCCATTGGATCAGTTGAACTAAATCTGTATTTTGAATTTCAGTTGTACGATTGGATTATATTTACATTTCTTTTAAATTAGCCTTGTAAATCCTTACTTAAAGGGTTTACGGCACTGTAATTATTCCGAATATTTCGGGGTGTTACAAAATATGGTATCGGAGCTAAGATTCATGGATATCTTGGCAGTCGGGTTAGTTGGGTCTGTTTACGTTATTTGATTATTGGTCGGTTGTAACATCACTGCTGAGCCAGCATCGTCGTGTGGACCGTGGTTGTAAGTTTCCTAATCTCAAATACTACCGTTTTAATTAATTCATGTTTTGTAAACATTGATGGACTTCCTTTTAGAAAGTTGCCCTGGATATTGAGTATTTGTGTTTACAGTATGTTGAGAGGAGGTCGTGGACGCGGACGCGGTCGTGGACGCGGACATGGAAATGCGAGACAAGAAGAGTCGGTGTCTACCCCAGAAATAACCCCTAGTCGAACGGATTCCCATTCCGAAGGACAATAGGGATCAGCAAATAATAATGCAGATCCTAATGTGCCGGGAGTGCTTCAGCAGGTGGTTGCTCAGATAAACCAGTTTTCTCAAGTTGTGGATCGCATGCAGACGGCGATGGGACAGCAGCATAACGTGGATAATCGGGGAGATAAATGGCTTATTGAGGTGATCAAATTGCATCCTCCGAAATTTGACGGTTCGGCTGAGACGCTTTCTTGGGATCACTGGCTGAAGGAATTAGAGAAGATTTTTGCGGGGATTAACTGTCCCAACGATATAAAGGTTCCGGTCGCCCAGTATCTTCTGACAGGGGAGGCTTTCGACTGGTGGGAGGCCATTTGACCGGAGGAGCATAATGTTGACTGGACGGAATTCAAATTAATGATGGAAGCGCAGTATTGTCCTCGCCCAGTTAGAGAGGCCCGAGTTCGGGAGTTTTTCTCACCACAAAATTCAGAAGCATCTGTGACGGACGGGATTAAGACTTTTAATCACCAGCTGACTTATGTGCGTCACATGGTCAGAACCGAGGCGGAGAGGATTTTTCATTTCGACATGCGAATGAAGCCGGAAATTCAGCAATATATGTCCGGATTTGAATGTACCACCTTGCGACAGTATCAGGACAAGGTGCTGGCCTATGATATGAAAGAGGCGGCAGTAGAGAAATCAACGGAAGCAAAGAAGCAGAAAGTGGCTGGCAACTTCACGGAGAATAAGAGTAGCGGGCCTCGCAGGGGCCAGTCCTCTTTTCATTCATCCAAGAGGCCTCCGTATCCGTCTCAAGGTGGAAAGAAGTTCCGGGCAGCACCAACCATTTCAGACGCAGGGAAGAAATGTTATAATTGTGGCAAAGCGGGGCATGTTCGACGTGACTGTTTCGCGCCTGCTGTGACCTGTTTCAAGTGTGGACAGGAAGGGCATCGCGCAACATTTTGTGGGAATGCGACCCGATCTTTTGGTACTCGCACTCCTGTACCGGTTCCGAAGGACACTAGTGTAAACCAGACGCAGCAAAGCGGTTTCCCGCAGCAGAATGTTGGGAAAAGAGAGGCATCCAGCGCTGGGTCCGTTCCTCCACGTATTTACGAGATGAAGAAGGATGATCAGAACACAGTTGTTGCATCAGGTACGATTCAGATCCTTTTGCAACCAGTTAGTGTCTTGTTCGATTCGGGAGCTACGCATTCTTTTATATCTTTGAACTGTGTTAATCGTTTGAAAATCTCGTGCTTGTATAATTGTGAACCTTATGTTGTGGGATTACCGAGCGGAGAGAAAATTGTGGGAACCCTAAAAGCTAGAGATTTTCCAGTGTCTATAGGAGGGAGAGATTGGCCATCGAATCTTATTGTAGTTGACATCTACGGTGATGATTTAATTCTCGGGGACGATTGGCTCAACCGTTATGGAGCTATTCTGAATTACCAAAACAAAGAGAGTCATTTCTATCATTGCGGATGACGGATCTGAACACTTATTCCAAGGATGGAGACTGGGAAGCTCGAGAAAATTGATCAAAGCAATGAAAGCCGTAAAATTACTGAAGCAGGGATGTCATGGACTTTGGTGCTATGCTTTGAGGAAAGAGGAAGGAGTAGAGCTCTCGTCTATTTCAGTTCTGAATAAGTTCTCAGATGTATTTCCTGACGAACTGCCTGGGTTACCTCCGCAGAGAGAAGTGGAGTTCACTATCGAATTAGAGCCTGGAGCAGCTCCTATTTCCAGAGCACCATACCGCATGGCGCCAACCGAGATGTATGAACTCAAGAAGCAACTGGAGGAATTGTTACAGAAGGGTTATATTCAACCTAGCGTTTCTCCTTGGGGAGCGCCCGTTCTCTTTGTCTGGAAGAAAGACGGATCCCTCCGACTGTGTATTGATTACAGGGAGCTCAACAAGATGACGATCAAGAATAAGTATCCTATACCTCGGATCGACGACTTGTTTGATCAACTACAAGGAGAAAGGGTGTTCTCGAAGATTGACTTGCGATCAGGATACCATCAGTTGAGAATTAAGGAATCGGATATACCGAAATCTGCTTTCAGATCCCGGTACGGGCATTATGAATTTGTAGTGATGCCATTTGGACTTACCAATGCTCCTGCGGTATTCATGCAATTGATGAATCGGGTATTCTTAGAATACTTGGATAAATTTGTGGTCGTCTTCATTGATGACATCTTGATATATTCGAAGGACACAGAGGAGCATGCCGAACATTTGCGTGTGGTTTTGAGCACCTTGAGGAAGGAACAGCTGTATGCAAAGCTTTCCAAATGCGAGTTCTGGCTTAGGGAAGTAACTTTCCTTGGGCATGTGATATCAGCTGACGGAGTTCAGGTGGACCCGAAGAAAGTCGAAGCAATCTTGGAATGGGAAGCTCCTAATAACGTGAAGGAAGTCCGGAGTTTCTTAGGACTTGCTGGATACTATCGCCGTTTTGTAGAGGGATTTTCCAAAATTGCTCGTCCGCTCACTCAGCTATTACAGAAAACTCAAAAGTTCACGTGGGATGAGAGATGTCAGGCTGGTTTTGACGAACTTAAGAGGAGACTGACGACATCACCTATATTAGCGCTACCAGAGGGAACTGATGGATTCATGGTATACAGCGACGCTTCAAATCAGGGTCTGGGTTGTGTGTTGATGCAAAAGGATAAGGTGATTGCCTATGCTTCCCGGCAGTTGAAACCGTACGAGGTTAATTACCCTACTCATGATCTGGAGCTAGCAGCTGTAGTCTTTGCATTGAAAATTTGGAGACATTATTTGTACGGCACTCATTGTCAGATCTTTACAGATCACAAGAGCCTCAAGTACATTTTCAGCCAGAAGGAATTAAACATGAGGCAGAGAAGGTGGCTGGAATTGATCAAGGATTACGACTTGGAGATTCTCTACCATTCGGGTAAAGCAAACGTAGTAGCCGATGCTTTGAGCCATAAACCTGTTTCTCTTCGAGTATTGGAAGCACTTACATCCCTAACCAGCATTCAACGGGAACTGATCCGCGAAGGGATTGAAGTATGGGCACCAGGAATCCAAGGGCAACTATATGTGATGGAACTGACTTCATCACTAGTCGAGGAGATCAAATCTAAGCAGTTAAACGATTCTATGATCCTTCGGTTATGTGACGAAGCAAAGAAAGGGAAGGCCCCAGGATTCGTGATACAATATGATGGAGTTCTGAAATTTCAGAGTCGACTTTGCGTCCCCGATAATGAGGAATTGAGACGGACAATTCTGAAGGAAG